>QOVD01009818.1:0-32354 GCA_003521225.1 Tuber microsphaerosporum
GTGGCACTCCCGGGCTCTGGCACTCCCGGGCTCTGGCACTCCCGGGCTCTGGCACTCCCGGGCTCTGGCACTCCCGGGCTCTGACACTTCCGGCTGCCTCGTTGGATTAGTAACATCATGAATATTTACTGCGTAGGGATAGGCCTTATACCGGCGTGTAGCTGGTGTCGAGCCCAACAATCTCCAAGAAACAGAATTGAAATCCGTTCAGCGGTTGTGGAGTAATCTGCCATTGACTAAAATTCTGCCAGCTTGACACTTAACACACCCTCCACAGAAGTTAGCGATTTCCTGAGCTTTGATGCCACTGGGACGTACCTTATACTGGCGTGTAGCTGGTGTCGAGCCAAACAATCTCTAGAAAATAGAATTGATATCCGTCCTGCGGTTGTAGAGTATTCTGCCTTCAAGTAAAATTCCGCCAGCTTGACACTTAACACACCCTCCACAGATGTCAGTGATTTCCTGAGTTTTGATGCCACAGGGAAGTACCTTATACTGGCGTGTAGCTGGCGTCAAGCCCAACAAACTCCATATAACAGATTCAAGATCCATCCCCTGGTTATGGAGTAATCTGCCATCAAGTAAAATTTCGCCAGGATCCAAATACCCCCCTGCAGAGAAGAACGCGATTTCCTGAGTTTTGATGCCACACGGATATATCTTATACCGGTGTGTAGCTGACGTGAAGCCCAACAACCTCCAGTACACAGAATCAAAATCCATGGAACGGTTGTGGAGTAATCAGCCTTCGAAATCTGAAATCGCCAGCCCTGTAACTTTATGAATAATAGTCAGGTTTGTATGAATCCTATATGAGTGTGTAGCTGGCGTCTAGCCCAGCATGATGTTGATGCCAGATCAAGGGTAGGAATTATGGTTGGGGAGGAGTCTTCTGTGAAGGCCAGCAGGGCCCGGGGGCGGGTGTGAGGAGATCAAAGTATGGAGTCACATCACGTCGGGTCCCAGCCTAAGTGCTGAGAAACCACAACAAAGTAGAGACTGCCAAAGATATCACTTGCTTTCAGACTGGACTGAGCTGACATTTTCGCTCTCTGAATGATCAACTTCTGAAAAACTAACTCGAGACTATCGTTGGTGGTTCAAAATTAAAATTAAGAGTTGAGTAGCGGCAATCTTACCTAGCGCCAACACTAGCCCAATTATTATTGCCAAGGCTACCCCAATTCCAGGTGTGAGAGATGGGGGCAAAGCGATATTCTACTCTGGATATCGAGTGAGTGAGTAGTAAATCCGGGGGTGCGACAGTATTGTGGACAGTATCCGGGGGCGCAGGAGGTAAGATTGTGCAGCTACTAGCGTTAAGAGGTAAGTGAGGATCGCAACCCTGTCTCCTGACGCACCTGGCGCAAGCGAGCATCTCACTCTACCTCAGGGCGCACCCAGCCTCCGGGGGTGCAAACTCATCATACCCTGTATCCTGATTCAACAGTAGCGCATCTGACCCACGGTAATTTTTTCCTGATGAATAAAGCTTTCTGAGATGCTAAATGTCTCTTTAATTCTTGATCTTGTACTACTATGTTTTATTCAATTTGGAATATAATAAGTTATGTTCATCCAGCCGTGTGACCTGGCACATCAAATACTTTCCTGCAAGGCCAAATAGACTATGCCTACCCAGTCCTTAGCCATCCATGCACATAGTATTTGAGGAATTTAGAGACTAAAAGGCAATAACATGGTCCGAGTACATGCCAATAATGTTGGATGGTAGACTATATGGCATAAGTTATGCAGTTGAGCGGAGATGCGGATGGGCAGATGGGCTGATGTAGCGATATACCGGGTTGTAGGCCTGTGTCTAGGAGCTTGAAGGTTATAGGGCATGTGGCTTTGTAGTTTCCGGCGGTCAAGCACATAGCAGTAGGTTGTTGTTTTCATACCCTATGCCAGCTGGGATAGATGTCTTCGTTTTATGGTATCTTTCATATCTTATGACACTAGGCATATGGGAGTTTGCACTTTGTAAAGTTCTGGTTTTGGGGATCATAAAGGATTATGAGATGCTTCTACATCATTGAGGATTAGCTTTTGTCAGTGATATGTGTTTTAGAGTTCATGGAGTTTCCTGAGGGATTAAGTTGTCATTAGTTAGAGGGAGAGATATATCTCCCAGTGTGTTCTTAGCTAGTGGCACCCTGGAGCGAACCAGGTCTACATTCCTCCATACTTGGTATTTCCTCCTGGAACCTATCGTGATTACACATTTGTTTGTTCCTTCTTCTGTACTGTCTTGAGGAACAAACAAATGATTCATACAAACATTGAGCTATAGCTAGAATTGTGTGCTAACATCAAACTCGGTTGTCCCCAATACGACACCATGAGTTCCTAGATCCTTTTGGAGAACCTTGATCTATACATCTGAATTCTTATCCCCCTTTAGATATTTTCTCTAAACACTCAATTATATCTGGAAATACTAGCACTGGCAGAGGTCAGTCAAGTCTCCTGGAAGCCCAGCCAAGGTCTCCGGAGACTTTCATATAACCATAACTACAGCAGTGGTAGTTTCTCGAACTCAGGCATCATCATCCTGAACCTCTATAGACTTGGCAGATATTGGAACCCCAGTACCAGACATACATCGACGAGTCATTTCAGCTCTTGAGGAAGAAGAACTTACGGAAATTAATGATGAGTAGATTCCTCCTAGATGTCGCCTATGGTCTGAAAGACATCCTGCTGAATCACTTGTGCAGCTACTGCCCCGGAGGGTCCGGACCCAGTTGAGATGCGTAAGTGAATCTAATACTATTTCAAATGACATACTTATAAGAAAGAGTACGGAAGACACCCCAACACTAGCTGTAAATAGCCCTTCGCTGGGGCTTTCATCACAAGAGCAGGTAGCACAATTACATTCTGGTCATCTTATGGTCCATTTATCACACTTCTCACCCTATGATGGTGAAGGGAACAAACTTTGCAGTCCCCTTCTGGATACAGTGTAGTTAATCTGAAATTTCTGGCATCTGATATCAGGACCCCTATCACACTATTGATAAAAAAGGAATTCATTGCATGGTAATGAGAGGATAATCTTTGAGAACTCTCGGAATATAGTCTGGTATCACACATGGTTTGTTGATTCCTTGGTAAAGCCTGCCGAAAGCAATACGCTCCTTGAAGGCTATTGGGTAATGGCAGCTACATAGTTAGGTTAGGGACATATGGTAATGCAAAAAGCTGAGAATGAGTTTCATAAGTTGACAAAAAACGTCACATTTGGGACTCAAGCAGCTAATTAGGTACATTTAGTTGAAATCTTGGCAGTCTAGTCCTAGTTCACACGTAGTTTCAAAGACCAAGAATAGAATAGAGGACCTTTATGACTTCTCGCACAAATCACCGATCCAATTAAAGGAGTCGGTGGGCTAATCGCTTGAAAACAATTGGTTTACTTGCCACCCAAGTAAATTAGAGATTAGGAAACTCATATTATCTCTAATGGGATGAGGAAGGCCGACGCAAAGAGTAACGTGGTTGGTGCTGTTCTGCGGCTAGGATAGCAAAACTCTTATTTCACAAGTGGTAGTACTGGAATACAAAAATGTGGAAGAGGGCAGATCAAACTTTTCTTAATCGTACTAATGACGTCCTAATATGCCTTACTACGGCATGTATGTATCATGCTCTGAAAGCTTGGAGTTCTGGATCGTTTGTTCAACATGCAGATTTCTTAGTTGTGATTGCAGAAGGTTAGTATTGATTTATTTAATGGTCTGAATCCAGCGTTGTAAAGCCTCTAGTACTAACCAGCAAAATTTAGATGTTTATCTTCAACACTATCCAACTTAGTAAGAAATACTATCACCAGTGAAAACGAAACTCGTTGATGACACAAAAACACATAATAAGAAAATGCTACGGGAGAGTGGCTATATTCAGGACCAGGAGTCTCGCGCCCCACTTGAGGACAAAGAGGCTGTTTGATATCAGGAATCAGAGGCTACAGGGAATTAAGAAAGCGAGGTGGAGGAAGATAATTCAGATCCTCTAGTAGAAGAGGCATTTGGGGCTCCCGAAAAGGGATTTAGTGAAGTCGATTAACGTCCTATTTCGGACGAAAATATACTCTTTAAATAAAATAAAAAAGTAAATGAAGGATTTATTTATTATTAATATACCACTTGGAGTTAGACTTCAACTCAGTTTGTAAAAAGAAATATCCAGAAAATGGATGGTCGAGCCAAAAAAAAGGCCCCAAGAGCAGTGAGGAGAGCAGGAATAGAACAGAACAGCAAAAGAATGCCCGAGCTCAATAGGCTTGGACCAAAGGGTATATGGGAACCAAATAATGTTATTAAAAGGCCAAGGATCACGCATTCTTAGTGCAGAGTAATGAGGTGGAGGAGTGGACAAGAACACGCATCATCAGCTAATAGATATTCTATGATGTAAAAGGGATGAATATCATTAACTTACATAGTGCATAAGTGAAGCAAGCATTGGGGTTGAATTGGGTTAAGAGCCAATGGCGAGCAAGAAGGGGTGAAAATGGTGATGGTAAACAAAAGCAGGAGAATGATGGGAAAAAGTGAATTTGGATTATTCAGAGGCATGAAGGGTTTGTGAATAGGAGATTTAGAGCAGGGAATATTGGATCAACAAAGGCAATTATATGTTTGGGCTGTTAAGAAGTATGATTGAGTCATGGGGCAGAAATCCATAACGGAACAATTCTTGGTGTGAGAGGTAAGGCTGGGTAAAAGTACGAGGAAGAGTAAAAGTTTGAATAAGCTATGACAAAGTGCGTTTGGGCTGTTGGAAAGCATGATTGAGCTGTGGGGTAGAAATCCATAACGGAACAATAGCAGGTGCGACAGGTTAAGGCTGGACAAATTACACAGAAACTGTGAAAGCCAAAATGGACCATGCAACATCTCAAATTGGACGAAGAGCATCCAGATGTCGTTGCATGGAAACGAAATTATGAGCGAAATATTGAAGACCCCATGACCCTGGATATTATCTGGAGAAATAGGGCATGAACGAGAGATACAACAACTTGAGTTTTATTATTTGGCCTCCTATCCCTCACATGCCTCATGAGGTATAGGGGGAAAATGTGAACTTTTGCTGATGAAGCAGATAGCTGTGTGCATAGATTGCCATGCACACGAGCAAATGCCTTGTAATTCGATTTCGTTGATGTTCAAGAGGAGGCATCGTGATCAAGAATATGAGATCGTTGCTCTGTGGTTCTCTTTCATGCGATTGTTATCAAGAATGACGAACGGCCTGTTGAAAGAACCTCTAGAGGTCCTTTTCACTTTCGACTGTTCACACCCATTTTTCCTCAGCGGAAGCAGGTTAACTGAACACTAAATCTTCCCCTTGAACGGTCCCGTTGGGTCAACCGTTCAACCTTATCAATTTCCTACTCGAACGGTCCGTTCAGTCGTTAGCCGACCGCAGCCTTAGCCGGTCCATCCCGTGATTTTATTTCGCCAGTCTTTAGCGAAATGCCGTTCTGGTCGTAGACTATTGCACTTCCGCGATAATCATGCGTTTAGTTTATCCGAGTGTACACGTTACCGGCAAGAAGAACCTGAACATTCGAGTCCGAATTTAGTATAGGCGGATGTGCACAGACAATCCGCCATACAAAATTTTGATCCCTGTGTTCAGGTTCTTGTTGCCGGTAACTTGTAGAGATAGTGAGACAATCTATGACAACTTTACCACCAGCCATAAGATAGCCCAGAAAGGGTGGAGTGACCGCGCATGATTCTATCCATTCCTTCCGCTCTTCCATCCCTTCGTCCTACCTTCATTCCTTGATAACTAACAATAATCACGAAATAAAAAAACCCTTCACCCAACCTACCCCCAGCTGAGACGGGCACACTCCTAGGGGCTCCGCCGAAGCCCCGTCTTAACAACCACCTCCCTCTTCCCCCCTGCCTAAACCCGAACCTTCAAATTGTGGCCGCAAGCAGACACTTAAAGTCCACTTTAGCAAACACATTCCCAATGCACCCCCTAGGCCACCCTAGGAACATGAGAAACCCATAATTACTCTGGACGGTGGTCGCCATCCTCTCTATCTACCCACCGCTCGGGTCAGAACTCCTCTGTACCAGCGCCCCACAACGCTACGCTTCTACTTATTGCGGACGGAGTGAGCACGATTGGCGTGCCCCTCGGCACGAATGCCCATCCAGAGTCGTATCCTGGGCTACCACGCGCAGCGTCAACCTAGAGGGAGAGTACACGCGAAGCTCCTCCGACGTGACTTGGGGGAAGTACTTTAGGCTAGAGATCTAGTGGTGTGTGATAGTCATCGGCAAGCCGGTGGGGAATGCGGTGTGAATCTCGGCGCGGAGGCGGGATTGAATGCCCCTGTTCTCCGGCGGGGTAAGGAGTGTATGGCCCAAGTCTTTGGCGTAGCGGCGGTTTCGTCCCCCCATGCTAGGAAGGTCATGATTTTGTCATCCATGCTAGGCTTTCCGTTCCGGCCTACGTAATCGTTCGATTTCGGCATTACACACAGGATGTCTTTAGATTCGGAGTCTTCCGGGGAGATGGCTAGCATATATCTTTTAGCCACAATGATTTGCGCGGTCGCACGTCTCATAAGTTAGTCTATATTGCGAGTTGGCTTCAGTGGGAGGAACTGCAGGAGGCGTGAGGAAAATATCACTGATAGGGTCGCCACGATCTAGGACGGATTACTCGTGCTGAATATTGTAGAGGGTGCCTGCTAATCTGTAGCCAGACTTTTCCTCGGTATAGTAGTGCTGCTACTGCTGATGGGAGCACTCCCAGCACACGCAATTCACAGCCGAAGCTGGAAGAGCAGGTTACCAACAAGAACCACTGCCCCATCTCCACTACCGCCCCCTCCTCCTCGTCACCGGCGGTGACACTCCCGGAAACGCGCACAACCTCCGCCACATCCTTGATCACTTCCACCACCTTAGATCAAGACCCGGGCGCCAGTCCCGTAATATGCGCGTGCGAAAAATCCAGCAGCAGCAACTCCCTCTAAACTTTACGCTCTCACCATCTACGGACAGCAGTCCCCTCTTAAGGATCTTGCTGTTGCCATTCTTTACCAGCGGCGGCTTAATGAGGCTGTACCTCTTCGTGTGCAGCACTTCCTTCAGCGCCTGTGGCATTGCCGGAAATACCTGCTCGATGTTGAAGATCTCCGAGTACTGTGTAGTCCACTGTCCAGAATCGTGAGAATCCAGATGGTTTGTAGATCTCTAGACTACATTTTTAGATTATGGCGAAGTTGCCCATGAGGAAGCAGGAGTCAATAGGCCTTGGGAGGTGTCAGGTTGAGGAGAGGAGCTTAGGCCAGATAATGAGGCGGTAGAGTCTCCTATGGTTTAAAACTAGGGAGGTCAGTAGCATGAAGATGATCGTGAAAGAGTGAGCGTGGTGGGAGAGAAGTATTGTGGATGTGGCACATCCTGCCAGGATTTTGGTTCGAGGGGGGTGCCGGTGGTCAAGGTCGGTGGGTTATAGATAGATTTTTCTTTGACAAGAAATGCTCAAATTGATGTGATACATTGCCGAGGGAATGCTGGTAGGTAAGTACTTCTTATTGTATGCTTCCCTGGAACCCTCGAACTGCAAGGTTCCCCATCCGCCCATTTCAGCCAGTCTAACTCATCCCTCGTGCGAAGTGTGATGTTGAGCTCATTTTGGTAAAATCTTTGCAATCTTTGCCTCCCGAGGCGAACACACCCAATCTCAGAGATTGTAGAGATGTGAGAGGGACTGCAATCTCCAAAGAACAGATATCTGAATAGGTCAAATACTATGAGAATTCTTGAAATTCGCCATCTCCCTCACACAAGATAGGTTCAATTTGACAGGCTAACAGAAGTGAGTATACTAGTAAATGAGATTCAACGCATCTAGAAGGAGGATCTTGTACTAACGCAAGAAGGACTAAACTCCTCCGTAGACATTTTGTCTCTGAATCCGAGACAGCGGGTCGCAAGAGCTTTCGCGGTATAGAGAGAGGTTCTTACGGATTGCAAGCAAACTCTAGTTTTATATTGAAACTGTCGAGAATCTCTACGAGATTTTAGCACCCGAACAGGCCCTCAGTGGCGTTGCAGGTCGGTTGGGGTATATATCCGCAGCGTCTGGAAGGGAATCCTCAATTCCAGAGCTCACATTCCGCAGGACTATTATCTGAGGTGAGAACAAGTGTCCGGAACCGAAGACAGATCGTTGGGCCAGTAACAAACACTAGAATGTAAATTACAAAACCTTTCTGCTATTACACTGGTAAGTTTATTTGGACCTCCTCTGCTGCCATAAACCACCACACTGCGCGAGTACTATACTCGAGTGTAGGCATTCAGTCCTGGGTGGAAAAACTTTTATGCCAGTTTTTCGATCTAAAAGGGCTAAGTGTGTGTGGTGTCTTTTCGAATACAAAATTGGCTGATCAACTCAAACCCTTTCACTCAAAAAACTCTTTCTCCAGCCAGGGCTAAATGCCTCAGCTCACGAAGGAATCCAGTATTGAATGGTACGAGTATTGGGGACTTGTTGGGGAGGGTTGGGGAGGGCGTGTGGTAGTCTTCACGGGGAGGGCAGGACTGGGACCCCTTAACGATAACAATTGAACTTTATATCAGAAGTACCTCCATCACATCTCTTTTTTTTAGGCTGCCTGGGTATCATCTAGAATTTTGTTTTGCGCGCTCAGAAGTTCAAGCTGCGGGTAGAGATAGAAGCCTATTGTCGGTTCACTTAGGATGATTGGTAGTTATTAAAGTGGCGAGAATAAAATTTCCGGCCTGAGGAAAGTCGCCCATGGAGACTGTTGGTCGCTCGATAGGTTGTTATGAGATTTGATCATGATTTACAAATCCCGGCAAGAGGTTATGGAACAGTTTTTCAATTTAACCAGCCAAATAGATCCCTATTTGTTCCGGTTAATAGGTTCCACCTCTTGTAAGTGTGCGGTTGATTGAGCCTCCCACCGAGCTTCCATCGCTGCTATCCTATGGGTGGTGGGACACCCAAATTGTCCACCCTTCGATCCGAGGGCAACCCGGTGACTTTGCCTGAAAAATATCATGAATTATTAAGTTTTCCTTTGTGCAAACCTCTCTTATCTAATCCATGGCGTAGACTTACATAGAGCAGGAAATTTGCATGTCTCCTTAGTGCATGGGATAAGTTTTTGGAGAAATAGGGAGTAGAGTGCGCTCAAAATTCCCTAACGTTTGTAAAACTGGGCGCTCCTAGATACAGAATGAAAAATTGGCTAGAACTGGAGAATTTTGGGGGTATCATATGCAATTAGATTCAAGGTATAATAGGTATTACGAGAATGCAGAATCTAAGAGTCTCGTCATCATTTGCCTTCCCACTTACCCCTCCCCGCCCCACCCTACCAAAGTACCGCAGTTTGCGCCAGTTCCAAGCATTACATGCCACTACTCGAGTATACGCGGCCGCAAGCCAGTGGGCTCGCGACAAATTTGCCCGCAGGTTAGGAGAGATAAGCGAGATCGAGATCGAGCTCCACTTCGTGATCCCAGGAAAAATGTCTCACACATAACCCCTACTGGTCACTGCCTGACGTTGGTAGAACCGGCTACTCTTACATATCGCCAAGATGCTCTGGCTCTGGCGAATTTTTGAGACTTATACAATCGTGGTCTGTGATGGAGACGCTTCGATATCGCGGGTACCGGGTATGGGTAAGTCTATCGAACTTTAGGGCGAAGAGGGCGAGTGATAGGAAGAGGGGGAAGGGGAGGCGGGGAGCGGAAATTTCACCTATATACCGTATAGTCTCAAATAATCAAAACATACCGGTATGATATGTAGTCGAGAATTACCTATGATACTTTAGAAAAGGGGCGAAAACCACCACAAAAAAAGAGCTGCTCAGGCCCCCCGAGAGACAAAAAACAAAAAACACCAAACCTTGCTAGAGGAGGCAACTCCAACGACCTAGCACACGGTTCGATTATTTGAGAACATACGGTATTGTAGGTGACATGGCTGCGGAAAGATAAGGGAGAGTAGTGAGGAATTGTTAGGGTATAGAGAGGGGGGGGGGGGTTGTGCGCTCTTGTTTTTGCGGTTTTTGATTTTGATTTTGAATTGTGGTTCGAGGAGCGTGAGTAGACAATCAGTTTGTAGCTATGGTAAGCAATGGGGTGCCAGGTGGAAAGAGGGTTGTAAGAGAAGAGGAAAGTCAGTAGAACTTGTTCCGTTTAGCTCCAGAGCGGGCCTCCTCAACCACTTATGGAGCAGTGTTTATTTCATTCAGTGCGCTGGGAGCTTAACAACCTTTTTTCCTTCCCCAAGTTTGTAAGCATCCACCCTATTCAGTTTCAACGAATCAAGCCAGAGCTGGACAAACTTTTGTGCCCAGCCTAGCACAGGACAGCGTAGTAGCTGACTCCTAGCGAAGCGCCGTGCATACCCCTTTTATTTCATCTCAACTCAGAGCTAAGTTAGCGGTGCTTTCTCTATAGCTAAGAAGGGGAATTCCGGACTCCTAGGACCCGTATATTTATCATATCTTCGAGCACTTGCGGTATTAATATGGTTGCTGCTGCCTCTTCTGTAATTGTATTCCTCTTCCACCTTCCGACCTCGAACATCTAGTCTCGAAGACCTGAAAATATCTGAGAGTGGGAGAACACTGGTGGGAAGACAGCCTAGTATAGCACTAGGATACTTTTCTGTGTCGATCCAGATCAGCTAACAAGACATCAGTTCGGGAGCATTCAACATGACAGCCATTCAAAGTTCCATCGGCGGGCACCTCTCAGGCAATAACAATAGCAACAATACAAATAATATTATCACAAATAATTATGGTGTACAAGTACCTTCATATGTTCTAGGTATGCAGCCGCTCATTGTTAATCTTAATTTTAGACTTATGGTTAAGAATTTGTGTAGCAACCTTTGAAGAGCTGATAAAGTGCCCCGGCTGGGGGGTTTCGCCTCCAGAAATCGATCTAGACCACCTCCGCGACGAGTACAGTCTGCCCGGGGGTAACACTGGAAAATGGATTTTCGAACAAGGTGTTTATAGGGAGTGGCAGGAGAGCAAGGAATCGAAGCTTTTTTGGCTTTGCGGTGGACCTGGAACAGGAAAGACTATGTTAGCCAAACGTGTTGCCGCTGAATTTCTGACGGGGCCCAGCAATCCTCCTGAAGGAGTTAAATTAGTCTTCCACTTCATCTCGCCATAAATCCCCGCCGCCGGAATATCTACTGATGAGGCCGAATTATCACATCTCAGGCTTGCCAAAGTAGCCAGCGACATGCTGCATAGCATTCTCCAACGGGATGGGAACCTTTTCAATGGCTGCAAAGCTGAACTTGAAAAGCAAGGGGATAGATTTTTCACCAACCTATGTTCTTTATGGAAGGTCCTACGAAAAGCGGTCAAGGATTGCCGGACAGACCCCATATACATTCTCGTAGACGGCATAGATGGGCTTAAGGAGAGCTTATGCAAAGAATTGATCGGAAGGATTCTAGGGCTCATGGATTTCCGCTCAGTCAAAATATTTCTCTCCAGTCGGGACGTACCCCACATTTCAAACAACCTTCCGCGTGACCCGCATGCATGCGCCAAGATCAACCTCGACACAAGCAGTTTTGTGAAAGAGGATGTAGAATCTTTTATCAGGTGCAGGGTAAATGCATGGGGGTGGGACGTTGATTTTAAGGAGAAAGCAATGGAAGCCCTTCTGGCAAAGTCAGAGGGAATCTTCCT
Source organism: Tuber microsphaerosporum (assembly GCA_003521225.1). NCBI lineage: Eukaryota > Fungi > Ascomycota > Pezizomycetes > Pezizales > Tuberaceae > Tuber > Tuber microsphaerosporum. The sequence goes on from QOVD01009818.1 coordinate 11,756, forward strand.
CTGGGCGTCGTTGGCTATTGAGAATCTGACATACTTCAGTTCAGGCCCTGATTTTGACAAGTTTCTAAGGAGACCACCATCAGGACTTCAGGACGTATACCGGGGAATGCTATGCACTCTGTTCTCGCGCAAAAAATCAGGAGAAGTTCTGAACATGATCTGGAGTGTAGCACTTGCCCTTCGCCCACTCACATTTGGTGAATTATCCTATATTTTAGCCTGTGTAGAGGAAAGAGCAAGGGCTGAAAAACAACCCCCTCACAAGGGGACAAGCAGCCAAATTCGCCAGAGAAGTGAAAAGGAAATCAGGATATATGTCCGGTCCTCACTGGGATTTCTCCGGGCTACCGCCGATACTGTGTCCATTGTCCATCATACTGCAACAGAATACCTTTTCGACGAATACAACAAGGGCACCCTTCCCGTGATCTCCAAAAGTGTGGCTGACCTCACAGTTTCCTGGGAGTGTTTCCGGTACCTTCACCATGCCTTTGGAGACCCGGAGAGGTTTCCAAGAGATGTTAGGCGGGGCCACCATATGTCACAGGACTCATGCTTTGGACGGAATCGCCAGGGAGGGAAACCAGGAGAGACACCAAGAGAAGTGGCACGGAAAACCCCACAGGAAGCCGCAGCCAAGTGGACATATCTTAGATACGCTGCAGAATCCTGGTTCATCCATGCCCGTCGGAGCATCGAGATCTCAAAGGACAAACTCTGCGACAGGTCTGCTCATAACTGGTTGCAACATCAGTTTTTCGACACTAGCGACATCATACGAAATCCCTGGATTGAGCTCTGCGGAGATCCAAGAATGGAGGTTTTGGCGGGGGAGCAGACACCACTGCACATCGCAGTCTGTCTGGGGCTCCTGCCCTTGGTAGAAATGGCCCTCTCAGATTCCGCAGGGAGGACGAACAGCAATTGCTCACCATTACATCTTGCAGCCAGGTTCATCTCCGGGGCATACAAAATCCTGATTGCCAAGGGCGAACCATCCCTCCTCACGGACCTTGACAAAAACGGCAACACACCATTACATGAAGCAGCTATTTCCGGCCATTCACCCATGCTGAAGGCCCTGGTAAAAAGGTTCACAGGGGATAGTGCATACAGTAGTGAGCTCAACAAGAAAAACCACTCTGGCAACACCCCGCTTCACCTCGCTTTTCAATTTGATCACACGGAGATAATCGAGCTCCTCGTGAAGAACGGGGCTGATACAACCATCAAGAACAATGCTCAAATGACCGCATTAGAATTGGGGGCAAAGCTCGAGCGAGGAGAGGGTTTAGATACTCTAAAACATGCCGGGGCAATGCGGGAGGGGAACGTCAGGAGGGTTGTGGGGGACCTTAGAATGGAGCCTGGAGAGGAGCCTGTGAGAGAGGTTGTGGAAGGGCTAGGGCGGGTCCCGTGGGTGCGCCCCCTGGGCAGCCTGCCGGCGCTCCCTCCAGGAATCCGGCCGGTGGACTCGCTGGAACTTATACGGGCTGGCTTCCCAGAACTTTGGTCACCAAGCCCCCTGGAACTCTGGCAGTCTAGGTTGCCGAAACCCGAGCAGCCAAGCCGGCCTGAACTCCAGCCATCGAGCCCGCCGAAACTCCAATCCCCGAGCCCGCTAGGGATCCTGCAAACAAGCCTGGCGGGGCTCCGTAGGAGGCTCAGGAGGGCAAGGCGAAAAGGGGCTTAAGGCTTCTTGATAGCGGTTAAACAAATCTTCCCATTCTCTTCTGCTCGCCACTGGGCATTTCCAGGGACTTTGTTTCAAAAAGAAGATCAGAACCCTCCACTTGTTAGACTTGACGGAAGTAGATAGTGGACGAACAAAGATGTGAGAGTGGATGCGAAGGAAAGGTACGATGAAAGATTACCGAAAGTCTTTAAGGGATTTCATTTGTTCTGAAGTTGGAAGGGGGTGAAAGGGTCGACGGAGATGGTTCATAGGCTTGTCTTTCTTTTGTCATCGTTATGGTAGCACGTAGATAAATGGGGTTATACATGGAGAGAAATGGGTCAGTGTGGGGAAGGATGGAATGAGCGAGATGATTTCCTTATACTCTATATATTCTCATGCTTTTGTCTAGTTAGTTTAGACGAGGACGAGCGAACGAAGTTTCTGATTATACCTGCCCTTTAGTCTAACCCTAGTCTAGCTCACGTGTTTGACCGTTGCGCCTTTTGTCAGTCACCCCATGATAGCCCTCTCCCGGCACCACCGAGATATTCAGCCTGTTGTGTTATCGTAATACAGCAATAGGAGGGTAACCGGCTATTAGGTCATACAGTAGACCCCCAGCTCCACACTGCCTTTGAAACCGCAGCTGTCGGAACTGGATGAGAGGTCACTACTTATACAATCCAAATATTTTCTAGCACACATATACTAGCGTTAGGCCCCTTGAAACTTCAAGATCCCGTGAATCGTTTTGTTGCACCCAGAGCCTTCTCAGGTATAAATTACAGCTTTTTGTTGATGCGATGATACATTTCTGATATCATACCATATAAAGTAGAGTCGGGTGACAAAAAACTCGGGCCTTTGGCTATTTTACAACCAAAAATAGCCATTTTTAGAAATCCATAGGCAAGAAATACCGCGAATCTGCAAGAAGCATGACAACAACTATTTATTTATTTATTTCTATCATCAAAACGTCAAGCCTGTAACTTAATGACTCATGATTTGCTGTGCAACAACAGTATGGTAAGATTGGAAAGTGACTTGAGATTTTGTATGAGGGTGCCATATTATACATACAAAAGATACATGGCAACCACCTTTTTTTTGAGTTATCTCTGGTTTCTCAATTCCATAAACCTTCAACCCAATTTTCTTTCTTGAAAACTATCATACCCTCTACCTATTCCCCAGTTTGATTTGGCCTAAAGTGGAACCCACTGGATGTGTTGGGGGGGATTGAATGGTTGGTAAAAAAGTGCTCGGCTTTGGTGTAAAATGGCCCTCGGTCCGAGTTTTTTGTCACCCGACTTTATAATATTATTAGAGAAAGTCCAATTAGATTACAGGCTGCATTCCCATTTGGAACCCCTGAAAGAGATGTACTTAATTTTGTAAAATAGTAAGATGAATAAAGGTCGTGGATCGTTAGGGAGCCCCAAGACCTTCTGCCTTTGCCCCTCAGTCTCCCTTGAAAACGAAGTGTTACTAGACATACTGCTTGGCCCCGCCGTACCCAGCCCAAACAGGTCGTCAGCTACACGCCTGGCAGGGCTCAGGTTCTCAACGGTACATGGAGAGATTATTCGATAGCTACAGTAAGCTGAGTTGGTTGTCAGCTGTGCTACAATATTCCGAGGTTCGGGAATAGCTCTTGTTTGTTGGGCTGGACAGCGTATCATTATCTATGCTCTTGAATCTTGAGGGAGTTTCACTCGTTTAACGAATCTCTTAACGGCCCCACCCCGTGATTTTATTTCTCTAGCCTCCAGAGAAATGCCGTTCTGGTTGTACTTTACTTCCGCGATATTATGTTTCGTCTATCCGAGCGTAGTGTTAGTGAGGTTGTCTATTATACGATAACTTTACCGCCAGCCATATGCTAGGGCACTGCGCAGAGAGTGCCGAGTGACCACACATGATTCTATGCATTCCTTCAATCCTTCCATCTTTCCTTCATCCTTGGTAGCTGACAATATTTACGAAATAAACGAAAATTCACCTCCAAGCCACCTTTCCAATCGAACCGGGTATACCACCTTAGGGCTTTGCCGTGAGCCCTACAATACTTTAACAACCACCTCCCTCTTCCCATCCTGCTCAAAAACCTGCTAATCGTGGCCGCTTCTATCTATCGCGAACAGGGAGAGCACGACGGATGTACTCTTCAGCACGGATACCCCGTTTGGATTCGATTCCTCGGCTGCCATGAGCAGCCTCACTTCAACATGAGGGTACAGGCGGAGCACCCCGGACGTGACGTAGGAGAGATACTTCAGGCTGGAAATCTGGTCGCATGTGACAGTTGTCGGCAGACCGGAGGGGAATGTAGCATATATCTCGGCGCAGAGATGGGATTGGATGTGTTTGTTCTCCGGCTGGTATAAGGCATGTATGACCTAGATCATTGACGTAGCGGTGGTTTCGTGCTCCGGGGCTAGGAAGATCATCATTTGGTCGCGCATGCTGGATCCCCTATCTGAGCCCGTGTAGATGCTCGATTTTAGCATTAGAGGGAGGATGTCTTTAGATTCGGAGTTTCCGGGGAGGTAACTAGGGCAGATTTTTTAGTATCAATGATCTACGCGGTCATGCATCTTATAGAAAGTTAGACGCCGCGCCTGCGACATCGCGGGTTCAGTTTAGTGGGAGGGTCTGCACGAGGGGGAAGGGAGATATCATAGATAGCATTGTCACGATCTGGAATGGACAACCCATGTTGATAATTGTGTTGTATGCGTCTGCTAACTCGGAGCCGGACTTTTCTTTGACATTGCTACTACCGTTAATAGAAGCGCTCTCCCGCGTACGGAATTCATAGCCGAAGCCGGAAGAGCCGATTTTATCCAGTGTCACCAATGAGAACCACTTCCCCATCTCCACCACCCGCCCCTCCCCGCAACCGCCAGCGCCGCTCCTGGAAGCGCGGGCCACCTCCGCCACTCCCCCGGTGATTTCCACTCCCTTAGACCAAAGCCTGGGCAGCAGTCCCTTAATATACGCATGCGAAAATGCCAGCAGCAGAAACCTCCTCTGTACCTTAGCCCCGTACCCTCTGCGGACGGTAGCCCTTCTTTCTCGGAATGTTGCCGATGTTATTAGTTACCAGTGGCGATTTGATGAAGGTATATTCCCTCGTATGCAGCACTATCTTCAGCACTTCTGGCATTTTTGAGAACACCCGCTCGATGTTGAAGATCCCCAGGTACCGCAGCAGTCTACTGTTCGGAATCGTACGCATCTAAATAGCTTGCGGGATTCCAGAATGCATTTTTTGGACGTGGCGAAATTGCCTCAGAGGAAGCTAGGGTTGGTAGGCCTCGGGAGGTGTCGGGTTGGGAGAGGAGTTTAGGTTAGAGGATGAGGTGGTAGAGGAGCCTACAGAGGTCAGAAGGATGAATGTAGTAATCGTAAAAGAGTGAGCGTAGCGGGGGAGGAGTATTGTGGATGTGGCGCATCCTGCTCGGATTTTGGTTGCGGACACTATTCGGCCGAGAGCGAGGGCCAAACTGGAGGGGAGCACAGGCGGTCAATGTTTGTTGGTGTTAGATCTTCCTTCTTCCACGGCCGGAGAGGTGAGCGTGGAGAAATGGCCTAATAGAGGTGATATGATGTTGGGGAATAACCCCAGCTAACTAGTACTTACCACATACCTCCCGTGCATTTTGTAACCGTAATATGTCCCATCCACCCATTTGGGCCAGTCTAGCTCATCCTTTGTAGAAGGTGCGGTTTTGCGCTCACTTTGGCACACTCTCTAGAATGTTTACCTCTAGAAGTAAATATCAAATCTCTGGAACCGCAAGGATGTGACAGGGATCAAAAACTCACAAGAACGGACATCCAAACAATCCAAATACCGGTACCGATACCGTAAAAACTCTTGCAATTCGCTATTTCCGTCAGCCCTGAATAGGCCCAGTTTAACAAGTCAGCCGAACTGCGTATACCAGTTAGTGAGATCCAACACGCCCAGGAGGCTACCCTTACACCGTGACAGGAAAGCACTAACCATTCTCAAGGCCTGGGAATGCCTGGGGGAGGAATATCAGCTGGCGTTGACGTTCAAGCGGCTGCATTGTAGGGATGGATTTGGTCTAGAGGGCGTTTTTTGTAAGAAGTTGCTTTCAACCGGGAGCAATATGCTCCGAAATGATTATGAAGGAGAATAGGAAATTTTGTTCGGATAGGATGATGCTAGAGTTTATGGGGGGCAGATCTAAGCGAGGAGGGTGGATTGAAGTGGGCGCTGGTAGTGGATCTGTCGGGGGATTTAGCGGGTGGTCGTAAAGACGCATGAACCAGGATCTAGCTATGCAGGAGGACGAGCGCCTGGGAAGCAGCTACGGAGGTGTTGGAGTGGTTGGTTTTTTTTGATAGTTGTGGAGGATGGGATGCGAGGCGGTGTGGGCTGTGGCAGTGTTTTGCTGGCTCATGCGGGATAGCTAGATCAGGATAACTTAATATATGATATCAACCCAAGACCTTTTAATTATCTCCAAATCCGAAGATTAGAGGAGTACCCGAGATTGCGAATTACAACAGTTTTTACGGTACTGAGATTCTCAGAGATCACCGACAAACTCTACATTAATGCCGCCGATAAAGAATTTTGGTGTCAGCACTTCCTCTTAAAACCAATAGGCGGAAAACGGTCAATGCCAAAATCGCTCTTGAAGATCAAAAACCCCCACCGCCTAATCGCTACCCAAGCGAACTGCCTAGGTTGAGCTCAAGCGACACCCCACCAGCAGTACTGTACTCGTCATTTCGAGTATCCAGGGCCTAGAGAGGATTCATGAGCAACTCCTGGAGGTTCTCCCCTCGGTATGGGAGGCAATACCACATAGGTCTTTGGGGAAGCTCTGGCGCGTTATGCCTTCTAGGGTCGTTGGTTCGGCAGGTGCGAAGCGATTATTAGCACAATTTAGCTGCTACTATTATTCACATTATTATCTTAATTCTCAATGTATACTGGTATTATAGTGGATAAATTTCATCTGATCTCGTTTTTATTGGCCTTTATTAATAGGGAATGGGAAATGGGCGAGATTGCGCCATCACCAGAGCTTTGGTCAAGTGGGTGTACGGTATTGGCAGCAGCAGGGACAAACAAGGAACCTGAATGCCAAGAGTTGGCATTCTACACTGCCAGTAACTCAGTCATAAACCACTGCGCCCTAGGGTGGAAAAACGTTTATGCGAGTTTTTCGGCTGGGGGTTTTAGTGTGTGCGATACCTTTTTACCGACAAACTGCAGCAATAGATCAACCCAAAACCTGCAGCTCGAAAAACATTTTTCAAAGCGGGGCTGAATGCCTAACCTCAAGAATGACCGGTACTGTACTGTACCAGCATCGAGGGGAATTGGTGAAAGCGTGTGACACCGCTGACGAGAGGGAGCGCTAAAATGAACACCCTTTTTAGCGATAACCACTAACTTTAAGTTAAAGTGGTTGCACCCTCAACGAGATTGCACCCTCAGCGAGATACCTTACTAACAAGCCGATAATCATGGCGAGAAAGTTGCCTTTAAGGGAAAGAATCTCGCTGAGGGTGCAATCTCGTTGAGGGTGCAATCACTTTACGATCCGCAAGCGCAGTTGATCGAGTTCCCTGCCGGGTTCCCATCGCTATCTTATCCCTTCCCTTGTTGCCGAATTTCACATTATTTTAGCACATCCACTAATCGATTAGTGCTGTTTAGTCTCCCTCCCTCATCATAAGCTATCCCCTCAACAGCTGGAACATTCAACCCCATTTAAAATGTTGAACACAAGCCTATTTGAGTAATCAGGAGTAAATTTGCACACTAGTGTTTGTTTCCATCATGGGTATACTGAGGAATACATATTTCCTGATATTCTTAGCACTACACCTCTAGTGAACAACAAGGGTTTTCTCATCACGATTACTTAAATCGGGTAGTGCTTAACATTTTAAATTAGCCTGTAATATTCTCCACCCCCCCACGGCCCTTTCACCCCAATTTAGATTAAGCTACAATTAGTCTTATGCTATCCCTCTATGGTCTTAGCCCCTCCACCAAGTCAATAATTGAAAAACAAGGTAAGGAATGGGTGGATGGGACATGCATATGCCCCACTCCCTGACCCAACCGTAGTCTAGTAAATTCACTTACAGTCGCAGAGATTGTGAAATACTGAGTGTTTGTTATTTGTGGAAAGTCTCTTATATAGTTTGGAATTGTAGGAGCCAGGAAATCTGCATATCTCCTAACTCCGGGAATAGGTTGTTGGAGAAATAGGGAGTAGGGAGTGCACACATAATTGCTGAATATCTGTTTAACGGACTGCTGCCTCATACAAGCCCAGAAGTGGCTAGAATTCAAGAATTTTGGTGGTATACCAAGGTTTAGACTATTACAAGTATCCTATCCCTTCCCTTATTGCTGAATTTGACCTTATTTTAGCACATCCACTTATCAATTAGTGCTAATTTAAGGGGTGTTTGGCACGCCGTGTGTTGAAATAATCTTGTATACAAAACATGTGTTTTACACACAGATGTGTTTGGCACAGCTTTGTTTGTACACACAACAAAACTGTTATTTGAACACATGTGTTGAAATAACATGAAAATTTGCTACAGTGATTGCTAAAATATTAATTTCACAATTAACATATTTTTGAGTTTGTAAATCTTATATTAATGAGAGGTAAATCTGTTTGTACTGTCTATTAAATAAAATGGGACAAAATAATATGATTGTTTATAGAAAGGTAAGAATAGAGTTTTAAGAAATATAATATTATAAGCATTATACTATGCTATTAAGCCTGTTATTTTTGTAGAAAGTCAGTTATCTTGACAAGTGAGCTTGTATTCTATATGTTTGCTATTTTGCTTGATTTAACTACTTTTATTACTTGATATATATAAGACAACAGCCCAGGACCACTGGCAATTCTGCTATTATACCAACGAGCTATCCTTTAGCAACAACTTATTTGCACCAACTTTGAAGATGCCCACCACAAAAACACCACGGGTCCAAAAGGCTGTATGGACGAAATATGCCGACCAAAGGCTCATTGATGGAATGCTAGCCCAGTGCAAGAAGGGCAAAAAACTAGATAATAGTTTTAAAAAAGAGATATGGCAGGAGATTATGGAGGAATTCAACAAGGGTGCTATTGAGGAAGAGAAGACAGTACAGCAGTTAAAGACCCGTATGAATACAGTAAGATGTTCATTATTATTGCTATTAATAATAAGATGATGTTTGAACTAATCAAATTGTAAATTACAATAGATGAACCAGAAGTGGAAGAGTTTTACTTATTTGTTGAATTCTTCTGGGTTCGGATGGAGTGGTGAAGTAGAAGTTGTTACACCTTCCGAAAGTGTGTGGAAAGATTATCTGAAGGTATGTCTCTGTCGTTAAAAAAATGGAGATTGGAGAAGCTAACAGCAAATATTATGACAGAACTTCCCAAAGGCAGCCGATTTTAGACATTATTCGCTTGAGAATTATAATTCTTTAGAGGAGATCTTTCGCAATACTGCAGCCACTGGAACCAAGGCTGTGACATCGTCTAGCTACTCCCTTGGAAGCCATGAAAGTCATCCAATAGACTTTGATTCTATTGAGGAAAATAGACTATTTGTAACCGGTACAGGTACCTGAGTTACTATGTTTTATGTTTGGTTTCGAGTATCATTTGATACTCAGTATGTATTATGTTTGGTTTCGAGTATTGTTTGATACTCAGTATGTTTTATGTTTGGTTTCGAGTATTGTTTGATACTCAGTATGTTTTATGTATGGTTTTTTAGTATGGTATGATACTTAGCATGTTTAGGTTTGATACCTAAGGAGTCTCAAGGCTACCACTTTCGGAGCTTTATTATTATTGTTAGCAAAGGCACGGGATTGTCTGACAAGTGTATTTAAGACCTGCTATTCTCCGGACATAGAGAAGGCAGACTTCGACAGACAGAGTTTTCAATATACTTGGTTGAACAGTTACTTTTTCAGTTCGCTTCGAGAATCTTAGTATTCACTTAGGTTTACCAAACGCCTACTATAGGAACTACTTAGTAGTTGCGATAGTGTAAGAAGTTTTGTTACAACAACTTAGTCTAAGCCTCCGGTACTTAGTCTCGTTAGATACCGCACTTTGGTATAGAGACTGTATCGTTATCCTATCAACATACGGCACCACCCCGTGGGGCTGTTACACTATTAGCCCATGGGAAAGATGCTACTATTCAAGATGGATTGACTGGTAGTCAGGCAGATCTTGACTTGTATGAGGGGGATATTTCCTATTTTATTGAACAGCAGGAGGGAATAGAGGATGCGATGGATCCAGTCCTATCCAGGACTGATGAGATTGAAGGCTCCCCTCTGCGTTCATCGATCAGCTATCACGATACCATTACCACTACTACAACCTCAGTTCGTCGTAATGAGACCAGTGATGGAGGGAAGCGTCAACGCCAGAGAGCCGCAGTCTCAGAGAAGCCTTCAATGGTTACCATTGCCGAAAGTATATAGAATGAGGTTTCTGACTTTATTGCGGAAACTCGCGCCAATAAGCATGCACAGCTGGCCTAAGATGTACAAGTCAGCAATTAGGATATTACTACTCTGGCCAAAAATAAAGCAGTACCAGTTCCTGACCAGTTTCAGCCTTATAGTGAGGCACTCGCAATTTTGATGGTGATGTACAAGGATGGTCAATTTGGTGTGGACGAGGTCACTGAAGTAATAGATCTATTGGAGAATACTCCAATCCATTGTGTTACATTCATTGGACTGATTGAGGAGCTTTGTCAGAGCTGATTGAAAAGGGCAATTCGTGTAAAGGCACTGCAAGCTTCTGTATTAAATTAAGTGGACACAAATGTGTTGTCTGTTTTAAAATAAATAGATTAATGTACATTAAATCTTATCAATGTGTGCAAAACGCCTACTCCTCATATTTGCCTGATAGTCCTTCCACATTAGGTCCGCAATTTCATCCCTCAAATCCTCTCCCTTTTTTCTTATCTGTTGTGTACTTAATACCTCTCTCTCCAGGTATTCTAATTGTAGTTGCTCATTTCGCTTCTCTTCCATTAAGGACATATCCATTTCAGCTCATGGAATTCCCTTATCCTTAATCATATTATGCATACAGCATAGAGAATTGAATAGAGCTGCAGTGTTCTCACAGTCGTATCCACTTGAACTCTTAAGGATTCGGAATTGGCTTTTTAGAATGCCTAATGTTCTCTCCACACAGTTTCTTGCTGATGCATGTCTCAGGTTAAAGAGTTCCTTAGCATTTTAAGGTCTGAATCAAAGACATATTAGCATTGAATAAATGGATCTCAACCAAGACGAACTAAAGATATGTTAAACAATAACAAAAGCGAGAAACTTACGCTTGATTGCTAACAACTTGCTCTCTCAGATGAAAACAAACTCCATGATATGGGATAAGAAACTGTGCTGTTATCCCATATCTAGCATCTGCCAAATAATACTTTCCAGCTGGTACTTTAAACCCTTTGGCCATCGCATCTGCCAAAACAGTACTATAATGTGCAGCCCCTTCCCAGCCTGTAAGAGAGAATTGAATTATGCAACCGAATGAGCATGCGATGAATATATTGTGTGCTGTAAAGCCCTTACAAGTACGATGGGCTGGCCCATCCTTTGGAGCTACACCTAGTGGAATTAGCGATCGGTCAATTGTGCCAAGGCAGTTGCGGAAAAATGGAAATAGCTTTGGATTATTTCGAATCTCTGAAGATACTCAATCAAGATTTGTATTAATTGGGAATAGAGGTTTTATAAAGTCAGATGCTAGGCAATTTATCACATTTAGAACCATTTTAAAGACTCTGGAAAGGGTTTCAAATGAGTGCTGAAAGCATTCTTGAGTATATGATTCGAAGCTCCATAGGTTGTAATATATAAAAAAATTTGTAATTGATGTTCAACTGTAGTGTATCTTGTGTCGTGTATAAGATCTTTTACCCGTATTCGGTTACAGATTGAGGTGAGAAACCCAATGGCATATGCAAACATTCCGATATACGAACTCCAATAGGTGAGGCCAAAAGCTCAGTGGGATAATGTTGACCACTAAGGACGGAGTTATGGCGTGGAATGCGGGTTTGTTTGGCAATTAAACTCTTCCATCTTATTCTTCATAGTTGATAGTGTACTCAATGCTCGTACTGCAATTGCGGCAATTTGCAAAACATCATTGATTTCCTCGTTGTCGAAATGTGTTGACATACACGACTTGTGATTTGCTGTTATTCATTTTCGTCCTTGTACTGATACTTGTGGTAGAGAATTAAAATTATAAATATTTATGTTCATAGAAGATTAATTCTAAATTTACTTCCTTTATTTACAAATTATCTTGCTAGAAATATATTAAGCATAATAAATTTATTAGATTAAAACAAGGTTAACAAATCATTATTCTAAATACATGTGTACAAACAATGGTACTGTTTGGCACACTCATGTATTCAAACAACACTATTTGGTTATTTGTAAACATGTGTACAAACCATGTTTTGTACACAAGATTATTTCAGCACAAGGCGTGCCAAACACCACATTAGTCTTCCTTCCTCATCATAAGCTATCCCCTCAACAGCTGGAACATTCAACCCCATTTAAAATTTTGAACAATAGCTTATTTGAGTAATCAGAAGTAAATTTATACACTACTATTTATTTCCATCATCGGTATACCGAGACATATATATTTCCTGATATTTTTAGCACTACACCTCTAGCGAACGACAAGGTTTTTCTCATAACGATTACTTAAATAGAGTAGTGTTTAATATTCTAAATGAGCCTGTAATATTCTCCACCCCCCACAGCTTCTTAACCCCAATTTAGATTAAGCTACAATTAGTCTTTTGCTATTCCTCTATTGGTCTTAACACCTCCACCAAGTCAACAATTCGAAAACAAGGTGAGGAATGGACTGATAAGACATGCAGGTTCTCAACCTTCCAAATCAGGGTATGGCCGAGTGACTTTGCCTGACAAAAATTATGAGGTATGGTTCCGGCCAGCTATACTGTCAACCAAATATTATGCAACCGGGGACGCATTGGCATTCAGCCACAAATTAAAAATGTTGACCCATGTTCAACTCTCCAAGTATTCATAGTTATTTTTTCATTGTTCAAGCAACAGGGTTTCTATTATATGAGTCTGTGCCAATTAAACCCTAACTATGGGGCTTTTAGGCTATGGGGCGGAAAATGAGTTACAACCTGAGTGACTAAAGATAAATGTTTTGAGATATATTCGTTTTATGTTAACAGTACCTTAGAAGAGCAACTATACAATCAAAACAAATTTTAATATTAATCTAAAACTACTAGAATTTAATTCAAGAGTACTTGTCTTAATGTATGAAATTTAATTTTGAAAAGGATCTTGATATATTTCTTCTTATATCCATTTTTTCAGGTAGTATATCATATCTCTTTCATAAGTTACATTGTCCTGCTGTGAATATTATTATATAAGCCAGCCATTTTTCCATAGGATTTTGCAACAGTTACCTTTAAAGCAAAATAGCTAAACAACTACTTGCTTCTTAGCTAATATTATTTAATCTACTGGTACTCAGAAAGCTGAAGTTATTTTATATGACAAAAAATCAAATCTGAAAATATTTTGTTTTTTCTGCATTAAGAGTGCTACAGAGGTCATTGATTCATGAATAATATTTTCTGAACTAGTAGATACATTGTCTGGAGGCCTAGCTAGGTAGCTAAGCTTAAATAAATTATTTGTGATAGTGGCCCAAGAGTGGGTTTTTAATTGGTACAGGCTCATATCATATGATAAAAGGGGTCATATGATAGGCATTTACAAAGAAAATAAATAATGCTTAAAATTAGCTCTTTTTGAGTTTGTAGAGATTTTGAATCAAATGATATTTATTGCCTAGTAGTTTGAGTTCACTTCATGCATCTATCATGTCATATTATTTTTAAAAAATACTGTGGTTGGATAATAACTCTAAAAACTATAACATTGACAGGAGTTGAACCTATGTACATAATTCGTTATTCCAAGGCGTCCCCCGTTGCAAAATATTTGGTTGATAGTATCCCTTGAACTGCTGAGACTTTCCAGTCAAGATCAAAATCTGAAATACTACCCTATTACAGTAATCGTGACCACATCTACTACAGCCACCCAATATTATGTTATTTTTATCATTGCTATGCTGAGTGGTCTGCATTTTGCGTCTTTCTAAGTACTACTACTATCCTGGATCCTAGAGTTTTTCTGATCCAGCTTACTGCAATAGGCTAGGATTCCAGATTTTGATCTGAACTGGAAAGTCTTAGCGGTTCAAGGAATAGATGGCTGGAACCATACCAAGAATTTTCTCTGCAAAAAAGTTGCTTAGCCACAGCATAGAGCTACCATAAGCGGAAGGTCAAGAATCTGCATGTCTCATCAGTCCATGGGATACAGAATCTCGAGTCTGCCTGTCGTTTGCCTTCTTACTTATCTCTCCCCACCATCTCCTAAGAAAACTACCGGTACAAGGATATATCGTGAATTCATGGTACAGAGCAGGGGTGGTAATTCTCTGTTGTAAAGGCAACTTTGGTACACTGGAAAAACTGTGTGTTTGAGTGCACTCAAGCAATTTTACCCCAATTTCACACACTTTCTCCAGTGCCAATATTGGAATTAAAAATAGGACAACTTTATAGAATATTCAGAAAAGATGTAGACTATTTTATTTCTTTTAAAACCTTAAGTGATATAAATTCTCTCAGGAGTAGTATGGTTCTGGAAGGCTAGACTCTACCCCAATTTTCAAACAAAAAGTGTGACGGCTTGGGTGCAACACCAAGTGTAACACCATAGAACCATTTTACCCTATTACCTAAATTATCCAACCTATACATATAAATTTGCAAAATACAATATGTATGGTATAATATCATATATGAAAATATGTTGATAAAATATAATATCTAATTACTTGTAGTAATCATTATTGAATTTAATTACTCTACATGAACTTCTGACTCTGCAATTCGTCTATGTGATGAGTATCTAGTATATACATGCCTTTTGAAGTCCTCAGAGCCATATACTATGTGGTTACGATATGCTTCCATCATCCGTAAAGTTCGCTGATAGTATTTCCAAATAAGCTGGTTGGAAATTTGTGCCAAAGCTTGTGGTACTGTTTGAACCAATGAAGGATATGAGTATTCACAATGTGCTCTAGTATAGACTTTTGCACGACCCCAAAAGTACTCGATAAAGTTCAGCTCACAATGGAATACAGAATAGAATATTACCTGATGTCCTGCTACTTCTAAGGTTTCCTGTAGCTCACACTTTTGAGCTTGAAAGTCCGGTTGAGAGGAAAGAAGTGCTCTAGCACAACACTGTGCATTTGTCGCATGCTTGCAGGCTGGATTTGGCTTTCTTTCTCCAGGCTTACTTCCAGGAATAGAACACTGAGTAAGAAGCTTTCCACCAGTAGGCCAAAGACCACGTTCTTGAATAACAATTCGTAACCCTTTCAAACGACCATCAGGTAGCATCATTCACTGCTGGCGAATTGTATTTGGATTGTCTGGATGAGTATAATATCCATTTCTCATAGGCACCGTATTTTTTCCACCAGGAGTATGGTTCATATTGCCGACGAGGAGGGCATCTGATGTATACTTTTGGTGAATTTTGGCATTATCAAATGCCCACAATGCTTGACATCCGGGAAATGCAGCTTCAAATGCAGGGATTGCCTTCTCTTGCAGCTGCTGTAACAATAGCTCACCTGTCCACCAAATGTCATCTCCACACTTCAAAACTTCACAAACACTTCCACCACCCAGCCGGCCTATTGGAGTAAGAAAGTCTGAGACATGAAGGCCTTGGCCATGACCTTTCTTCCGAATTGGGGCCTTGTCCTCATGCATCCAAATCCTCTTACGTCCATCGTTCGAATTAAACGTACATTCATCATGGGTGATGAATACCGTCCGTCTCACCCCTGGCAAATAGGGCTTGGAAACGTCCTCTAGATTCTCATCCCACTCCATTATTTGAGGCTGAAGGGACTTCATTCGTGGAAGGAAAACCTTGTCCCGATATTCCTTGACATCTTCACTCTCATGTCCGTCCTTGTAGACACCTTTTTTCACCTCCTTCCAGTTCCACCCCAACTTCAACAGCCAAGCTCTGGCAGAGCGACTGCTCAATGCTCTTTTAATTCTTCTATGAATGCCATCAATTGAGATCATTGACAACTCATTCCTCTCAGTATTCACTCCATCCTGGGCCTCATAGGTTTTACTCCAATAATTTGTGACAGCTTGTGCAAGCCCTGCAGAATCCATTGCTACTCAGGAGAATCATTAGCTATTATTCTAGTCTTTATTATCAATAGCAAGCAGCAGAATATCGAATCATACCTTCACCAGCGTGGGACATATATTCCATCATAGCAAGTATAGTTCCTTCAACAGTAAGCCAGCTAGCGATCTGTGAATGCTTTCCCTGCTTTGGGGCTGGCAGCTTTCCCGTACGAATATACTCCACTTCTTGCTTGAGAATACGCTTCATCACCCAAGTACCCCATCCTCCTGAAGTGGCAACTAAGAGGGCTAATGCCTTACGTGACTGCGATTGTTGAATACTATCGGTCGGATCTCTTCTGAGTTCAGCCAATTTCCACTCTCTTTCTGCCTTAAACTGGAGCTTTAAAAATATATAAAGCTGCATATTCCAGTCAGGCTGTAGGTTCAGAGTAAGAGCTACTTTGGGCCTCTTCCTGGACTTGATACTTCGCTGCAGCCTCTTTAAGGCTGATGCAAGGATCTCCTCCTTCGTAACTCGGAGAGGACCTGCTAGCCGTGGCCAGCTGCGATATGCTTGTTTGCGCATTTCACAATTCTATATTTCAATTGTTAATTATACAAAGTTTTGAATATAATTAGAGTGATAGCTTACCTCACCATCCACCATTTCCGCCATCTGGCCTTGCAGTCTCAATTGACACTTTCTGGCATATCATCAATGATAGCGCTCCGTTTAGGTAAGAGGATGAGGCTTCTGATACCCAGATCGAAGCCGTATATGTAGACGATACTGGTGTGTTCTCTCTCTCGATAAATCCTTTGCTGGCAACTCTGAGGTGGTTGGTTGTATTTCAGGCTCATTGGGTTGGTCAACTCTCTGCTACACTTGTTGTAACTTTTTCTTGAGCCGGCTCTTGCGTGACCTCTCGGTATTTGACATAGGTGGTGGGCGTTCGGCCTGTATACTTTTGGTACCAGCTCGGTGCTTGCGGACATGGTCTCGTACTGCAGCTCGCTTTTGTTCGATTCGACGGCTTGCTTCATAATGTGGAGAATCAATAGTAATCGCTTAGGCTTATCGAAATAGCAAAGGTCAAAGTGCGAGGTTGAAGAGATTGCACTGGTATGATAGTAGGCAAATACAACTTAATAGTACAAGCATTTCATCATTTTACAATTAGGGTAAAGGGTGAGTGTGACAGCCCCACAGGGTGGTGCCGTATATCGATAGGATAACGATACAGTCTCTATACCAAAGTGCGGTATCTAACAAGACTAAGTACCGGAGGCTTAGACGAAGTTGTTGTAACAAACTTCTTACTATATCGCAACTACTTAAGTAGTTTCTAATAGTAGGTGTTTGGTAAACCTAAATGAATACTAAAGATTCTTGAAGCGAACTGAAGAAGTAACTGTTCAACCAAGTATATTGAAAACTCTGTCTGTCGAAGTCTGCCTTTTCTTAGTCCGGAGAATAGCAGGTCTTAAATACACTTGTCAGGCAATCCCATGCCTAGCTTAAACAAATAACAATAAGGCTCCGATAGGGGCAGCCTTGAAACTCCTTAGGTATCAAACCTAACACATGGTGAGTATCAAACGATACTCAAAACCAAACATAAAACATACTGAGTATCAAGCGATACTCGAAAACCAAACATAAACATACTGAGTATCAAACGATACTCGAAACCAAACATAAAACATACTGAGTATCAAACGATACTCGAAACCAAACATAAAACATACTGAGTATCAAACGATACTCGAAACCAAACATAAAACATAGTAACTCAGGTACCTGTACCAGTTACACCCCGAAAACAAAATAAAACCCTTATTTCAAAACATAAAATACTCAAACATCATTCCTCACTATCATAATCAGTATCCAAATGTGGTTCCCAAACCCCTTTGTCAACCGAAGGTTCAATAACATGAGATTCAAAACCATCCCTAATAGGAGAAAAACAAACCGTAATATACCCAGAAAAAACAATAGGAAATTCATCTCCTGGCATGCTGTCAGTCCACCATGCCTGCACCATCTCCATCAAGTTTTCTTGTCCTTCGATAGGTTCCCTAGAGTTCTCGCTTACTGGATATCCAATCCATTTGACCAAGAATTGGTCTCGTCCATGCCTCTGCCTATGATCCAATATCGTTTCCACTTCCCATTCCTGTTCTTCGTTGATGTGGATAGGTGCTGGTTTAGCATGGGTCCTGCCCGGGAATCGTTGGTTGTCATTAGGGTGGTAGGCTTTGATGACTGAGGAGTACAATACTCCCTTCTGCCGACGGTATATCCTCGAATTCATACTGACTGTATAGTTCTGTGCATGCTCATCGAATTCTCGTACTATAAAGGGTCCTCGCCATCGAGGTTGTAGTTTCCTTGACCTTCCAGATTCCGTCGCAAACTGGTCTCCAAACACCATGACCATTCCTCCTACCTCCACTGGTTTATGCTCTTTTCTCCTCTTAGCTGCCACCCTGGCAGACCTCGCTCTTGCCAACCTCAATGCTTGGTAGGCCGTATTCGTGATCTCCTGATGTCGGTTGTAGTAATCGTCAGAGGCAGGGACTGCAGAGGGGTAGGTTCGGTAGGTATCCAGTAGAGGATAGTCTCGTCCATATACCGCTTTATCTGGTGACATGTTAATAGTATCTGAGTGTCCAGCGTTAGAATATGCTGTCACTTCAGGAAGGGAAGAGAGCCAGTTGGTTTGGCGGTTGTTGATAACGTTTCTCAGGGCAGTCTTAAGTTCCCTGATTTTCCTTTCAGCTTGCCCATTGGTTTGGTGGTGCCCGGGCGCAGCCATGATGTGTTCAACCCCCATGGTCTTGAGGGTCTGCTTCCAGCATTTGGAAGTAAATCGTGGGTCAGCATCGCTGACAATCGATGTAGGTACTCCATGTGGCGTAAAAATATAGTGCCGGAGTAGTTCCATAGTGGTTACTGCAGTAGCATTGACTGAGGTTGGGATTAGCCAGCTATATCCCACTGCCCTATCCACTACTACCAATACCGAGTCCTTTTCCTTTAGCCTAGTAAATGGTCCCATGAAATCAATAGCATAACTTGAGAATATCTCAGCGGGGAAAGGGAGGGTAAGCGCTTCGCCTTCCGGTAGGGTATTGCGTTCCTTATTTGCCTGTCAAAGTTCACATTGTCTGACAAAATCCCTAAAATCCTTCCTCATTTCTGGCCAGTAGATATACTCGGTAGCATATCGTAGGTTGCGGTCCGCACTGTGGTCTTCCTTGTTGTGTATTTCACTAATCATTAGCTCCCTAAGTGTTTCTCCATTGACCCCATGTCCTCTTGGTATGTAGAGGCAGTCGTCTCCTCCTCGAGTGGTGGCATAGAGTAGTCCATTACGGATGCGATAGTGTTGCATCTTTCCTCCTCGGGATGTGTTGTTGGAGTCCTTGGCCAATTGGTAGACTGGGTCGTTCCTGTATCCTTTGATCATTTGTTCCCGCCAGATGGATTCCATATCATTCACAGCCTGTGTGATATCCCTCTCGTCCACCACCCTCTGCCATCTCGAGATCTCGTCTTCTTCTTTCTCTGGAATATCATTATATACCTCATAGAGGTTTCGTTCATGGTGGGGTAGCCTAGGCGGCTCAACGACAGGAACAATGTTATAGTTTGCTAATGGCCCTCCATAGAGGGGCTTGGTAGTTGGTGATCTTCGGGCCTGATGCTCTGGGCAGTCAGGGCTTTCGCATGGGATACCGGTGGTTGTGCAACCAAGGGCTTCTTGTAATCGTTTCTGAATCTTCGATAGGTCCAGCCGGGGTCGAGTCGAGATAATTTCATCAGGTTCAGTATCCGTGTCCTCATCCTTGTCGATGGGAGAAGCAGTAGCTGGCGGGCTACTGCCTGGGAAACCGCTATAAGTCTTGGTAGGTGGCTTCAATTCTTTGTGATCAGGGCACGCTGGTATATCGCAGAATGACCAGTGCATGGCTGAGTAATCTATTTCCTCCTGGCTTCTGTTGCTTCCGATACTCCTATAATCTTCCCAATCATTAATGGGAGGGTACTCTCCATAGTCTTTGAAGTCGCATTCACTACCACAGCTATCGTGGTCATGAATGTATTGGACAGGAAGGCTCTCATAAAGAGACATGTTGCTCGATAGGTATTCAGTGTAAAGGGCAATAGGTTTGTTGTCAGAGGGCAATAGAGGATTGGACTCTGGTTCTTCTTGAGTAGGGTCTTTAGCGTAATGAGGATATTCGTTATAGTTCACATAGAGGCGTGATAAAGCGTCAGCTAAATAGTTCCATTTCCCTGGCCGGTATACTATTTCGGTGTTATATTGGCCTATGAATCCTCTCCAACGAACCTGCTTCTTGGTTGGTGTTTTGCTCGTTTTCAGGTGCATTAGGGGTTGATAGTCTGTGACAATCGTAAACCTGTTTCCTGCCAGGAGGTGGTATAGTACTGTGAGTGCGTCCACAATCGCTAATGCTTCTTTGTCTGTGGTCCCATAATTCATCTGGGCGTTGGAGAATTTCCTACTATGTAATGCTGCCGGTCTTGCAGTATCAGCTGTTTCTCCT
>QOVD01009819.1:0-11476 GCA_003521225.1 Tuber microsphaerosporum
CCATCCCCAAAACCAAACAAAAAGGTTACACAAATACCCCCCCCCGGAACTCCGGTGATCTAACGCGTAAATGTGGCACAGGTATCTAGACTACTGTACCAATCCAATCCAATCCAATCCAATCCAATCCAATTATCTAGGATATACAAGTAATGCTTGTATTATAATGAGTACTAATAACATAATACTTATTATACCTTACCCCAAAAAAGGAAAGAAAACAGAGAAAGAAAAAAAAGAAAAAGGAACCCCCACTGTAAGTTATTTTACTTGCACTAGTACAATACAGGTACAAGTACCCCTTGTCTTCTTCTTCTCTCTCTCCCGTATCATATCGTCCATTATCGTATTCTCTCTTGCTACGATACTTTGTATTTATTTATTTATTGCCGCATAAACGAACGAAGGTAAATTTATTTTCGAAAAGTAAAAAAAAAAAGAAGAAAAGAAAAGAAAAGAAAGAAAGAAAGAAAGAAAGAAAAGGAAAAGTTATTTGTGCAACCGGTGTGTTGAAAGAAATGTCAGTACCGATTACCAATATTACAGGTAGTACCAGTACAGTACTTGTAGTAGTACAGTATTTAAGGAGAAGGAGGCTGGCTGGCTGGCTGGCATCTTACTTACCAGGTCCTGGGTTTTCATATGTATACCGGTACTTGGTGCTGCAGTGGCCAGAATGCGGATCAGGATTTGTCCCACATTTTCGTTTTTTTTACTTGTTCTTATAATACTCCTTTAACTTAACCGTTAGTTTGGCGTCGGCACTTTTGGTATGGTAGTTAGTGGTGATCCAGCCATACCGTACCATACCGTAAGCTAGTCAGTTATGTGGACTAGCCTAGCGGCCACATAAAGGGGAGCGGGGCGGATGGGGGAGTGGGGAGCGAGAGCGATCGGTGGAGCCTACGCTAGGTAATTTAGGTCTGCCGGGGAATATCGGTGCTCAGATACAAGTATGATAACCCTCAGATTATTATTTCTTTCGATTTTTTTTTACCATATATTTCTAGCCTTAGGACAAGTATCATACTGGTAAATATCATGCCAGTATCATATCATACCTCTCTTACGTACAACGCTATTTCTATGGCCTACTGAACTAGTACTAGGTACAGCGCCGTACATACAGTATACAGTATCGCTCCTCCTCCTCCTCAGACACAGCGAAGCCATCCGGGGTGTGCAAGTAACGGTACTTGTACCGGGGGTTGTGGGTAAGTACTTTTGCACACACCCTAGTACTTGCACTAAGTATAAAGCAAGGTATATCCCAGTGGGGTTCCGGGGCGGGCGAGTACAGTAGGTTGCGGCGAAGTTTGTTAGAGATGATATAGTGGATGGATGGATTGTTAAACTGGGGGACTGGGAGAGGGAAGAGTTCTGGTGGGAGAACGGATGTATATACGGTACGGTGCCATCGCGCCTTGGGTATGGTACCGCATCAGTCCTGGGCTGCTGGTAATGGTAAGGCAGATCACCTTGCTGCTCGCGCCGATAATACTGTATCCAATAGGCTATTTGATGTAAGCACCTCACCATACTTCTGACCTTCGTATATCACATTTGGACTAATCCCAACCCAACCCAACTCCGTCCGCTATGGCAAGGTACGTTTGATCGTTAATTTTTTAACAAGTCCTCCCCTCTTCCTATGATATTCCCCCCTCCATCAGCTCCACAGACCCACACACACACTCTCTCCGCAGAGATCTTTGGGTACTTTACGATATTGTCTTCGAGATCCTAACCAACCTCCGCAATTGATTAACTTGAAGCATACCTCGCTCTTCAAACTTCCCAGCACTATGGCATTATAAAGGAAACATGACATACTCGCTAATCTTAAGCTACGCAATTTTCTTTTTCCCATAAACCACATTACTCTGACCTCGTTTAGCAACAGAACGCAAAAGAAAAGGGAAAGAAGAAAGAAAGAACGGTTTGAAAAAAAAAAGAACTAGGGAATAAGACAACCTAGTCATAAGAGCTAGGGAATAAAAACAGACAGAGCAATGAAATATTCATGTAAGAATGGTCCACCGAGGGTTTTGAACGGGGAGAGCTGTGGGTTATATTAGGTCTGAGATTCTGATGAATATACCGCTAGATCCCGTTCCGCCGATTGGTTCTCTAGGCAGGAAGTTTGCCCTCATTCTTAGCTTCCTTGACTTGGTCAAACACCTGAGCACCGAAATGCGTTAGTAAAAAGCTTTGTGAATGGCGATAAACTGTTCAACTAACCTTGAGCATCTTTCTCCTCGCTCCGAGAGCGTTCACACCTCGTTTCTCAAGTGCCTCGTCGTCCAATTCGATCAAATCTTTCCAATTGAGGTCTTTGAGATTGTCGGTATATTTGTGGAGGCGGAGACTGCGCAACCAGGCAGGAATGTCGTTCAGAAGGTTGGGGTCAGTCGGATCCTCCGGGGGCTTGGAGCTTCCTCGTCTACCCCTCGGGCTCCTTCCACGCCCACTGACATCATCAGAATTATAGCCTTCAGCTGACCCAGCAAGACTACCGAATGTGTTGAGAAGATTGCTTCCGAGGAGGGGTGACTGAGTGGTAAGAAAACCACCAGCTTGAGGCGAAGCAAATCCCATACCGCCCCACTGGGCAGCAGGAGAGTTGAACACGCCGGGTGAGTTCGGGCGGGAACGGCCCCCAAGAAGAGGCGAGCCATTGTTCTGCTGCTGTGCCATGGCTGCAGCTGCCGCAGCTGCCGGAATCTGAACCAATTGGCCATGCTCGTTGTACATAGTGATAGTGCTCGGGGACAGAGTGGGCATATTTCCGTTGTTACGAGGAGAATTGAGCCCGACATTGCCATGCCCATTGCTTCCGTTAGGATCCTTTCCGGTTCTGCGCTTTCCCCATCCCTTCGGATCGTTGTCAAGGATGATCCTGTTGTTGACAGTAGACAGTGCAGCTAGTTTCATAGCAGCAGCATTGGCAACCATATCTGCTCCAGGTGACTGCGAAAACATTGGTGCAACAGGTGTGTTGACCATGGACGCCCAATTGCCAGATGTATCACCATATGGAGAGAGTTGAGGCATCTCAATACCAGTAGCTGTGGGTGCATTCAAGGTGGTAGTCTGAAGGTTCGTGTTTCCGGTAATCTGGGGAGGAGGATTCCTCGGAGACCTAAGTCCGGCAGATGGTGGAGGAAGTTGAAAGTTACCCATAGAGTCTGCCGCAGACTTAGGGCGGTTCTGCTCACCACCTCCGTCATTTGTCGGGCGATTCCATGGGGAGGAAGGCGGGTTATTCTCCTTATTGGCGGGGGTCGAAATGGAAGGAGTGGGAGTCAACGAGGAAGAGGGACGGGACTCAAACAATGCACTGTTACGGTTGGACTTGGTTCCACTACTGCCTCCTGGCTGGCCTGAGATTAACGCACGTTGAGCCGCAATTGCAGCAGCCGCGTCTGGGAACATTGACTGGACAGATGGATCTACACCCGAGTTTCTATTCGGCGGCGCTCCAGGGGAAGGGGGGGGGCGGGAGGAGAACGAGTCACGAGTACTCCCCATGTTCAGTTTATTCATTGCATCATTCATACGAGAAGCCATAGCATCTGCAGCTGATATTAGCATCATGTGCGAACTCGCATCGTAAGGAATTGTACCTTTTTCAAACGTGTTAGGGGACAAAATGTTGGACATTGGATGAGATCTCGCCATTTGTTGTAGAACCGTAATGAAGAACCGAATCTGGACCTGGGTGGTCTGCTGCAACAGAGCATACAAAGCTGCAGTTCTCTCTGCCTCGCTAAGGACCCGGAACCACTGCTCGATAGCACTCAGCTCATCTTTGAAGTCTTGATCCAATGCTGCGGATGCCATTTCCTCGAGGGTATTCTCGTATGTCTCCAAATCATTAATCCACTCTCGTGCTGCCTTGTCCAATGCTTCGGTCTCCGCATTTTGCGAGGTAATCTGGGGAGGGTTTAGGAAGATCTCAGAAGAAGGACGAATCCGACCTGCGAGAGGAGATTGAAAAGCACCGGACATGTCTGCAGATGCTCTCAAATGATGGCCAGAACCAAGTGGTCGGGAAGATGGGGGACGCAGTGAGGACCCACCGGTGACCGAGTTTTGGTCTGGTGTACTGTTTCGGTTTGACATGATTGGGATTGTTTTAGGCGGTCAAATCGATCTCGATGTAGAGGTATTTTTTTGGGGGGAGGAGGGTATGTTTGGCTGAAGGTTTTTAGGTATGGTCCTTGCAAATACAGGATTATATTATGTTCCAGAGGGTGAATATAGCGTGACTAATGGGAAAATCTGTAAATGGTCGCACGAAAAGGAGAGGTTGTTTCCTTTAGGTCTGTGGATGTTATCAAACACTAGGTTAATCCGAAATGGATAATAATTATTGGTACGCCGAGGAGGAAGATCGACCGCTGTAACAAGAATCGTCAGGGCGGGCGGTACTGAAGAAGACGACGGTTGGAGCTTCTCCTGCAGTGCCTGCTGACCTCAAAGGAGCTTTGCTGCGGTTTTCTGTAACAATCTATCTTGCTCTTGAAGGGTATGAGCGAGTATCCAGTGCAAGGGGAGAAAGTGGTGGGGGTTTAAGGAGATGGCGGGGGAGGAGCGAGGAGGGAGGGAGCAGCGGCGGCAGATAGCGGCGGCGGGTAGAGGGAAAAAAAAACGGAGAAAAGGGGTGAAGAGGAAGAAGAAATAAGACGCGCGAGTCAGCCACAAGGAGAAGGGAAGGAACAAGATATGAGGGCAAGGCTTTTTCAGCAGTCAGCACGCACCGGAGGGGAGGAGCAAAGTGATGGAGGAGTAGCAGGCGCCAGTTGGAGTTGGTGGAGAGTGGGAGAGGCAAAAGCAACCCGCGAGGCAAGCAACTTGGCTCGTTGTCTAGTTCGATTTTCTCTGGCTTAGACCGGCATGGTCAAAGGTTGGTCTCTCCACTGGACCTCATTTGGTGGGGGACTCCTTAAACCGGACCACAGCGGCATTTGTTTTGGCTTACTAAGAGTAGGTTAATCTAGGTTAATTTATTGTTATCACGGTATTAATACGTAGTTGCCTCAGGTATTGGCAGATTAAACTGGTCTATTAACAGTAAATAATGGGGCGTGACATTCTCCAAATAATTGCTTTTTGATAACTCAATCAAAACTTTATATTTTTTAAATCTGCTTCTATTACATTGTTCTCCAGTTTCTTATCTATCATTTAATGGCTTTATATTTTTGATGGGTGCTGTTGTTATGGAGTCTTCATCATTCAAAGTTGGGCGGTCTTGAGGTTCGGAGTAGGTTGATTTAAGGGGTCCACCATATTCTAAAAGGAGAACAACGACCCTTCCATACTTGAAGATCACTGGCCAGATCCTGCGACCAATGGGGAACGACAACTAATTTTCAAAATGCCTCGAGCACCGTCTTACATCTCGCCGCTGCCAGAGGGCAATTCCATAGACCGGAACCATCGAACTCCCCCTACCATATTCATCTAATGATACCGTACCGGTACTCGAGTACTCTACCGTATGGGTAGGTGCATCTTGGTCCAACTTCTATTGCCCCAAGGGAAGACACGACGGTCTATCACCGGCAGGTTAAATATAACTAGAGTTAATCGTGATACTCTGCCGCACAATGACAATCACAAAAATTGAGTACTGTCGGCGGTCGGAATGCGGTGGAATATTACAAACAAACAGAAATATGCATGTTTTTATCTATAAGTTGCTCTACCTGGAGGTTTGGGATGGATTCCTTAAATAAGGTACTTGCGCGTTAGAGGAGTGGCCAATGCACTGTATGTCGATTCCACAACATGCTTATGGACATATTTATTACCGTCGATTGATGACGACACTGACATGTACTAGTTCGTCAACAACTATTGTGGGGGGTTCATGTTTCCTATGTTTTGCGAATTCTTCCCTTAGTTATTTTGTCCGAGAAGGGTCTCAGTCCTTGGTTTTCCCCTTGTTGTGATGAAAGTGTTCAGAGGAACAGGAACCTGTGTGCGGCGGTCAGGATCTAGCTACTTCTATTATATTCTGTCTTTTCTGTCGATGTTACTTTAAGGATGACGAAGTAAATGAACATATCCCCCGGCCTTCTTATTGTATACCTCTGAGTTGTGATCTGTTTCGTTAACCCAACTGCTGCGCCGAGGAGATGTAATAACCTTGGTCTTATCAATTGCTCTCTCCTGTTTCTTGCTTAAGCTTCCGGCGTGCGCGATGCTCGCTGAAATCGGGCTTCCCAAAAAGAATGTTCTTTGATTCTGGATGGGCACGAAGTTTGGGTACAAACACTTCTATCTGGGTATTTATCCTTCCTCTAGGAGTCCCGACCTAATCCCCACGCCCTAGGGGCCACTGCAAAGGGACGAGCTCCGGGTGTGTTTGGTTAATTGCTCTGGTAAAGTTTATGAGAGTAAGAGCTCTAAGGGTAGGTCCGTCTCTCTGAGGCCATGCCCATGATCTGTTCATCCAACATGATCAGCAACTTCCTAGAATAGACTCCCAGCAGAGTAAAGGGAATTTACCCGGTAAAGGGGGTACTGTCAACCATAAATTTTGGTTCGCCAAGTCCATCTCCAGCAGAAGGCCCTATCTCACGTTGTGACTCTAGATTATATTTGCCACTCCTACACCATCGCATTTAGCCCTTATGCTGACTTGTGAATTCTGCACGGTATTCTCTTCAGTATGAGTGCTAAGAATTGGTACGGTGTGTCCCTTCGATTCTCGCATATTTCGATGATCATTGGTTGGATTGTGTAGGTTTGATTAGGATGCATGCCAATGCAACCAGGTATCATACCGGTATGTTTGATGGAACATTATATATACTCAAGTACTTGCCCATTCGAAAAGTATCTGGAAATCCCGCCCCCGGCCAGACCCAGGAAATGCCCAGATTTCTGGATACTTTTGGAATGGGCTAGGATATATATATCCTTAACTTTGTTTATTTTCCGCTTTCCCTCTTTCTCCCCTTTCTACACCAACCCAGGATTTATTTTAAATCTTCGGGAACTACCACAATACACCCATGATATAACCGCCAACGAGTAATCAAACAGCAAGTTCAAGCTAGAGATATAGACCCAGGTGGCCAAAGAGATAGAGATCCCCTGGAGAGTTGCGGAGGCCATGCGTTGGCAACTTGGAGAATATGAAATGGCCCGTCGGGCTGGCGCTGCTCCCTTCTCCTTAGCAACGTCCTTCTCGACGCTCCGCCGAAGAGGACGGGTAACGCAGGATCGACCGGGCGTAAGAACTACAGCTCTGGGAGAGCGGACAGCCTCCCTGTGGGGCCCTCGGCACCCCGGGGGAGGCGGGCTCTGCACCAGAGAGTGAGGGTGCTGCAAAATAACAATAACGATTGTTTCCGGATGACACTGCACTGGAAGGCAACGGCAATCAGTAGAGGATAATGGCGAATGCATTCGGGAGTTTCCGGCGGGAGTTTTTTGTTTTTTGGGGGGTATTATATCCTGTTATTAGATTGTTACTTGAATGAATCTCTGCCTATAGGCTCAGAATAGTCTGGCTCGATTCTTTTTCCCCTTAATTCTCTTTTTGCTTCCTTTATCATAAATTTCATATGAAACATTGGGGAACGGCGAGTGGACGGGGGCGGCGGTAAAGGGAATCCGGGGCGAAATTATATTGGACCGTTTCGGGCTTCTTGTAATCCTGGTAGAATAGTAGGTCGAGGCTGTAGTGCTTGGGTGTGTTAGTAAAGGTTGGGAAACTATTTCAGGTGATTCAAGACAAATCTCTGTATTTTCCCACTTTATGGAAACTCCGGAGTAGCAGTGGCCGATCCTCCAGTGGGCATGCGTGGTCGCGGGACTGCGTATCTGTATTTGTGGTGGCAGCGAACGACCCTACGACTAATAAGAAACACGTCTGGAATATAATCCCTCATATTTTTTCTACGATAGGTGATTTCCTTTTGTTATTGACTATTGACCATTAGTGTTTATTTGGGTTAACAAAGAATTAGCACCATGTATGATATTTAGCCCACAGGCATACCTTCAAGCTGATGCTCCCATCGCCCCGGCAAACATTACATGTATTCATCAATTATCACTCGACCGCTGAACTGTGGACGATGTCGGAAATATCATATGGGGGGTGAGGAATTGAACTGGAATTAAGGACTTGACCGAATGTGAGAAGAGTGCGTCTTGTAGAAGAAGGATCAAAGTTATTCTATTATCTCTTGTACATTGTTACTTGGGTATCAGATGGTGGTACTTATACCCGTGAGAGGTATCTATATACAGTACCAATGATGGGAGTTCCCACTATGCCCTACCAAGCATACTTCCGTCGCATTAAAGCCATTTTTCCAACAGACGACTTGTGGTAAGTATATAGGATATCTGAAGCAAGAGAAATATCCCGGGTTTCCAATACGAAATTGCTGGCAAACCCCGAGAGTCTGAGTCCTGATGGAGAAAAAGAGTTGAAACCTCTGCCAGGACCACAAATTTCTACGTTTTAAGGGCAGAGTTAGCTGCGCTTACCTAGAGTAGCTAATCAAGGATCGACATTTTTTGTATGATGAACCAGAGAGGGGTGCTCATTTGGATTTTTGCTAAGCCTGTAGGTAAAGTGCCAGGACGAAGCGCTTTGTCCAACACAGGGTTCTGGACTAAATTTAATGAAAAATGGACATTTTCAAACAGACAATTCACAATGCCGCTTGCATGAAAACGCCTGATATTTCCATCAGATGAAGAATTGCTATGAATTTAAGCCTCTAGAGGTAGGGGCACAGGAGATCAAAGCTGTGTTCATTGTTTGCAATTGCATCAATCGGTGTTAGGGTGACCTAAATTTTTATATGGGGTTCCATACAAAAAAGTACATTACAACTAATACCTCACGCTTAGACGACCCTTTCTCCACTCCTCTATCGTACGAAGAGGTTTGGTGAGAGGATGAGGGACTCTGGCTCTCAGGCGGAAATGTTTAAGTTTACTGAAGATGGAGTGAAATTGATCTGTGTTTTTGTTAATTTTCCCACTAAGAGGGTTCCCCCCTTTATTTGAGTTTTATATACACTTACTTCCTTTGGAACGGGGTTACATGGGATCCCACTCCAGTTTGGGACACTGATAGATGCCACTTTTTTGTTTGTTGGTTGATTTTTTGTTTCTCCAAGACTGTTGAGTGATTTGGGCATTCATGCCGTAACCTAGCCATTATATTATATAGAAACTGCCTTTCAACAATTGAAGGATTTAACAAAAAAATAAAAAATATCATACTCTAATGTTTTTTTGCTCGTTTTTTCCCTCCGCAAGCTTCCTTTTACTTCATGTATGACTTGTCCAAAAATCCGAGCTCTGGTGGAGTTCTATTTTGCACTCGTCACTGACCTTTTGACTACCGTCCTATGATGTCCTGGAAAAAATAGTGCTTAAAAGTAAACTGAGGTAATGGTAAGTCAACCGTTTTTTGTAGCCCAAGTTTACATAAAACAGCAAAGTAAACTCGAAAAAATTCACTTTTTTCAGGGGGGTTTCTTTTTCTTTTTAACTATCTCTCTTCTCTCTGTATCGTATGATAATACGATTATTGTTATTATAGTATGCATATTGTTATCCTTACTTGAGTAGCCCCAAGCGAAAAAAGTCAAAAACAACAGGATAAGTATTTGTTCCTGTAGCAATCTGATGTGAAAATACCTAGCTGGCGCAGTGGTTAACATGTCAAGAAACAATTAACCCCTGCTGCAATTAGCAGGAGCCCAGGAGTTCGATCCTCCCTCAAATTGAGTTATTATCGAACGATCCGTCACGTAGGGTAGGAGATTTAAGAAATCCTGCCCTACAGGAACTGGGAGACTGAAGACCTTATGCCTTTCTCAATAAGGCTGTAGCGCAAATCAGACCTGCTGCGAGGTGGTAGAATCCGACTCTAGGCCTCAGCCCTAAGGGTGAGGTCCGCGATCGGCGGGGTAGCAGAACAAAAGTGAAACTACAATTTTTTTTTTGGCCCTTTTTCAATAAAGTTTTTCAATAAAGCTGCTTTGCCTCCTTTGATTTTGGGAGAGGAGCAACTGTGCGCTATGGATGCTATATACTGTAGATTCTCTAGTGAATATCACTACTAGATTTATTCACCCAAGTACCTCTTGTCCAAAATTAGTATTAGATCGATCTACTGATAGTTAGCCCATCCAATTAGATTCCCTTCCGCGCTACAAGTAACCCTTTCTGCGTGGGAACAGCGCTCCATCCCTAGCAGGCCGTACGGAATGAAATAACGAATACTTACTGTCTTACTACGTATTCCAAGAGCGAGACCAGGCGAAAAAACCCCCGAGAGATATTGCACAGGCCTTAAATTATAAGCGAAACCACCTACACACCGCGCAGGACGGCACAAAAAGTGAAAGAGCCCGATGAAGAAAAGAATGAACAGTCGGGGAGGTGAGGGGGGGGTTGAAGCGGAGTTCTATAGATCTCGACACCGAAGTACAAGTGTCAGGCTATGGCGAATGATGTCAAATGTTACGGAAGTTGCGGGACGGCACGTGGTATGATACTTTGATGCCACATGTTACCAAGAAAGTATCTATTAATATATGGTCGTATCATATATACTCCGTTAATTGGTCTTCTTTACATATGTAATATTTTGTTTTGGGATAGAACGGGTACATTGCTCACTTTAAGCTATTTTAAATATTTGGCTATATACGGGGGAGGTTTCTTTTGGTCTTGGTCCTGAAAAGGGATTTTGGAATACAATCTTGAGGTTACTGGTGTTGCCTTATCTTATTGGATATCGCTCTTCTGTTGGCATGGTAGATTGAAAGACGCAGTTTGTTGGTATTAATGAATTGGATTTATTGATAGTCGGAGGGAGGGAGGGGAAGGGCACAGCGATGGGTGTAGGTTTTGTCCAATCCCGTACGGCAGTTGTATACAGAACCATGCATATCTGCGGGAGGAGCCGTGGACTGGAACCTGTAGTAAGTAAAAACTTAAGCAGAAAATGAATAGTCTTCTGGCCTGAACTTATTGAGCCCACGATCACGATACAATTCCCCGACAAAAGCCACAGCTGGTGTCCACTTTTTCTACCAAAAACATCACATTTCAGAGCGCTATATAGAACCCGACCACTTGCCGGACAAGTAAACCAATCCCTAGTAAAATAGCAGTTCTAGGTATCCCAATTATGATATTCTAATATCGAAGCATACGGCACAATATTAAGATGAACCGTGGAAATATAAAATTGACAAATTTCAAAAAAACATCTCTTTTTTTTCATGGGCGTCCATGCAAAACCCCCGGACCTTATGTAGCTTTCCGGATTTAGGATACGGTAGGCTACGCCAAACGGAACGGAGCAGGGGATTATTATTTTTGACAGTAAAAATGTGAATTTTGGATTTACTAGATCTCTAGTTATTTTATCTATTGATATAGCTTTCGTTTAAATCGACTAAGAGGTAGGTAGGGGGGG
>QOVD01009819.1:11492-61373 GCA_003521225.1 Tuber microsphaerosporum
GGGGGGGCAAATAGGGATTTCAGAGACTCTGAATTTCGGTCCTTT
Source organism: Tuber microsphaerosporum (assembly GCA_003521225.1). Classification (NCBI taxonomy): domain Eukaryota; kingdom Fungi; phylum Ascomycota; class Pezizomycetes; order Pezizales; family Tuberaceae; genus Tuber; species Tuber microsphaerosporum. The sequence continues at coordinate 11,538 of QOVD01009819.1, forward strand.
TGGTGTGTGTTTTCAGCTGTGCAGTACTTGGGCTCACCGACGATGACTTTTGTCCAAGAACTGTACAATCACCGAAAAAAACAGTTGCTAACCTATCGACCTGATATAATCGCGATCCGTAACCACTGGGCTCCATAACCTACGTATGAGCAGTCGAGTCTTCTCTTACTATCCAAATGCCCTACTCCTGTATCACTATCGGATATCTAATTTAGTAAGTGTGCGGGGAGGAACAGAATTCTACATGCTATTAGAGCCTCGGAGCAGGCAGAATAGCCAGGAGGAGAATTTGTACAGCAAACCCTTCAGAGGAAAAGTCCACAGCCAGCACATGTTAGAAAGATCTTATTTACTACGATCGTTAGATGTGGCAAGGACACAATGCACCATAATGTACTCGAACAAGCACAGTACCGTATATACTCTGCATGCTCATCCACTACTACTAGAAATCACTACTAGCGATAGCACCACTGCACTGTCAGACCCTAACTTCCCCCCCACACTATCAATCATCCCGCTGCACCAATCCCGTTATGGCGACCTACCTAAACGAACAAGTCCCCCGAGTGATATCCCATGCCCACATAAGTCTCAGTGACCAAGCAAGCAAGCAATCGGCAAACCCTCCTCCTCCACCCACCCCCAACCAATCAACCACAACCCAATGTAATTTCATCCATCCAGAACCTTCTATCCCTCCATCCGTCTCACAACCCGTAATTCATCCACCCATCCATCCACACCGTCCAGATGATTGTGTGTGTGGCACAAATCTAATCTACGAGTCCGGTACTAGTATGATACAGTGCATTGCCATACCGGTCGCTCCCCCCCTCCCCGCAAGCGTACAATGTTTCCAGGAAGAGTACCGGTATTTACTTGTATCCGGAGATGGTCCGGAACTAAGCCGGATGATTTACCCCACAGTTTTTTTATTTCAGTTTTTTTTAAAAGGAAAGGGGCTGAGTGGAGAATAACTCGTTGACGAGCGACGCAAGGACGCGACGGGCGAATCGGCTGGTGATGACCAGTGCAAACGACGAAGAGCTTGTACTTTGTGTATGGTGTTGCATCGGGCTGCGTAATTTTGTGGCCCAGTCAATAACTCGGGTATAATAATAATATCGTGGATGGAATAAGGAATTGAGGGGGTGGTGGTGGTGGCAGACTGTTGGGGGGTTGTTGGGAGTTTGGCTGTGAATGATTAGTAAGGGCCGGTTTGGCACGCCGTGATTTGAGCTGTTGGATAGACTATCTCAAATAGTGATTTGAAATATTCATGGTGTTTGGCTGGCTGGGTAGTGTTTTCAAATCATGATTAAATTTAGGAAAATTTTACAGTGCATGTGAATATTTAGGGCTATGAAATTTTTGTTTTGTATGATACCCTCAAGTATTTTGTTAGTAAATGATAGTCCCTAAGAGAAGGGGCTGCCCGGGCTATTATGGGGTGGAAGAACGGCCGGGTGCGGGTCGGCGGAGTGTGCCGCGGGAGTGCGCGCTGGCAATTGCGGACTTACCTTACCGTGCGAGTACTGTGCTCGATTGAGCATTGAATAGATTACCGGTAACTGATTCCTTTTACGTTTATGATATAAAGTATTATTGCTGTTATAGGCTCACGATGTACTGTATTTTCAGCACTTTCAGCACCTTCAGCGCGATTCTCCACTGCTTGCTTGCGTTCGCTCGCTGCGGCCCCCATAGCAACTCCCCCTTTCGGCACCGTACACTGCTCGAGTACATACACTACGCTCTAGTCTAACACCGTACATATACTCGAGTAGTAGTTATCGGTGCGATAGTTCGATTTGATCCTATCACCGGACTAACCTACAGTATGCACGCAACTTCTTTCGTCTTCTATCTACTTCGGCGAACCGGTGAGACAGGGTCTCAGCTGGCGAACTCTTGAACTTTGGCAAATGTTCGCAGGAATTCAGCTGAAAAATGTGGACTGGCAGCTCCATTTTCCTGATTTTAATTTTAATTTTTTAATTTTTTCTCCCTTCTCGAAAAAGGATTCTTGCATGCATGTTTTGTCGTCTGAATAAGGTGGGTTATCCCTTGAAGGCACTTGTGGATCGGGGTTTGGTTTTTTCTTCCGGTCAGGGAGGGAGGAAGGGAGGGGTGGTGGTCTTGGCGAGTTGAGTTGGACTCTGAATGTTGGTGCAGCACGGTACCGGTATTGGTGCACTAGTTCGGTATTCATCTCAGGGTGAGAGCTTCGAGAGGGTTGTTGGTTGCTTGGTTGACGATGGGGGAGCGCTTTTGAAATTGTTCCGGATTCCTCTCCTCGTACGTATCGGAATTGAGGACCGTGATGATATCGGGCTAGGTTTATGTAGGGTACCGGTATCATACTGGTACCTTAACTTATTGGAAGGAGAAGAATTACCATTGGACCCGTTATCGTAGAATTATCTTGGCGGATAATTTCTCCGCGTTGGGTAACGTAACCAGACCGAGGTTATTTACTCGTCTCCGAGAGTGTTGGAATCACGAGTTTTTTTTTCTCCTTTTTTCTCCTTTTCTCGTTTGTCTCACCAAAACAGAAAACGGTGGGGTCCTTTTTCTCTCTCTCTCCCTGTTTACCGCGATAATTATGGCAATTTCTTCGCCCTCAGATTTGCACTCGAGAGATGCTGTTGTTCTACCGCTGGAGAATGCAATTGATAGCATCCACAGTGATAAATTAATTTAGATCTGAATGCCAAGCCAAGCCAGGAACCGAGGGTCAGAGAGGAATGAAAGGAAGAAGAAAACGGCTGAAACCAGCCCGAGCCAATCATATCAATGCTATTAATGTTCGGAAGAAGTGTGAGCAGACCCCCCCCACTTCTTTCTGCCTCTGCGAACGGCCTTCCTTGCCAGAACAGGAGTTTTATCCTGAGACGACAAGCACAAGTTAACTCGGAGCAAGACGAGACATAACAGGGGAAGGGTTGTTACATACCGATCCAGACATTTCTTACCGGTACTCCTGCCTTCATTCATCCTCATCACCCCTGTGGCCCAAACCCAACCCAAACCCGTTCCGCCTGTTTCTTTCCTAGACAACCTCTTCCTTTTTAAAAGCCGAGTGAATCCCACACACCTCTTTTCTCTCGTCATTTCTTACTTCCTCCCTATCGTTCTTCTGTCAAGTCAAGAAAGAATAAACAATTATTCTTTGCCCCCCTGTTCTATCCTACTTCTTACATTCCCCCCCCCGAACCGGGAGAAAGGAAAAATTAATAAAACAGAGAAGAAAAAAAACCAGTCAAGAAAAGGTTTCGACGAGCCTCAGGAACGGTAATTAGCAAAAAATGGAGCCTCTCCTCAATCAATCCCGGAAGCTCTGCCCCTTTCTCAAGAAAACCTCGCCCTCCACTCTTCGTGCACTCTCTACTAGCTCGAGTGTCAATGCCGTCGGCGGAGGAACCATGTCAAACCTGCAGGTTGTCGCCCGTCGCTGCCCGGTCATGTCAAAGGCGCTTGCTGTGCAGTCGGTTCGCAACTCCGCCTTCGCCTCTTCCTCCCTCGGGTCGAGGCCTTCGGGGCTGGCTCGTGCCGGTGGTTTGTCAGTTGGTCAGAAGAGATCCTACGTTGTTCCTAGCAAGCCCACCAATATTCAAGCGTCTATTTCTAAGGCTGCGGAGGCCGCCAACGTTGAGTCTCTCCATATTCAGGCAGGTGTCTTTGATACTTCTAAGGGTACGTTTACCAGCTAGGAATTGTGATTGTAATATTGTTATGAGTTTGGAATTTTGGAAGGCTGATGCAAATTATTTTTAAATTCAGGGATTTGCCCTCATGGGGCTGCTGCGTTGAGGGCTGCTAAGATGGCAGAGGGCATGGCTCCCCGGGCGCCTGCTCGCGTTACTCGTCCGGTCAATGTGGTTCCTGCGGCGCACCGTTCCGGAAAGTTCGATTATGAAGGCTTCTACGGCGCAGAACTCGAAAAGAAGCACAAGGACAAAAGCTATCGTTATTTCAACAACATCAACCGTTTGGCAAAGCAATTTCCTCAGGCTCACTTGGAAACCCCTGATAAACTTGTCACTGCTTGGTGCTCGAATGACTATGTAGGTGATTGTCGGTGGTTATTTTTCCATGGTCTTTTTCTCACAATGTTTGCAGTTGGGCATGGGACGTAATCCCCAAGTTATTAAGACTATGCACGAGACTCTCGATATGTACGGCGCTGGAGCCGGCGGAACTAGAAATATCTCGGGTCATAACCAACACGCAATTGCTCTTGAAGCGAGCATTGCCAAACTACACGCCAAACCGGCAGCCCTTGTTTTTTCGTCTTGCTATGTGGCGAACGATGCGACTTTAGCAACCCTTGGATCTAAACTCCCTAATTGCGTGATTCTGTCCGATTCCCTTAATCACGCATCAATGATCCAAGGAATCCGTCACTCTGGTGCCAAGAAGATTGTCTTCAAACATAATGATCTTATTGATCTTGAGACAAAGCTCGCCTCCCTTCCGTCACATGTTCCGAAAATTATTGCTTTTGAATCCGTATACTCCATGTGTGGATCTGTTGGGCCGATTGAGGAGATTTGTGATTTGGCTGAAAAGTATGGTGCTATTACCTTTCTGGATGAAGTCCATGCTGTCGGTATGTACGGACCGCATGGCGCTGGCGTTGCAGAGCATCTTGATTTTGAAGCCCACCGTGCTGGGAGGCCTAAAGGGACTGTTATGGACCGCATCGACATAATCACTGGTACTCTCGGGAAGGCATATGGTTGTGTTGGTGGATATATTGCAGGCTCGGCAAAGATGGTTGATGCCATTCGTTCGCTTGCTCCCGGTTTCATATTCACCACTTCCCTTCCTCCAGCAACCATGGCTGGTGCAAGGGCCGCAATCGATTACCAGGCCAACTACGACGGCGACCGCATTCTCCAACAGCTCCACACTCGTGCGGTTAAGGACTCTTTGGAAGCTAGAGACATACCTGTAATCCCTAATCCCTCCCACATTGTCCCGATCCTCGTCGGCGACGCGGAAATTGCTAGAGCCGCTAGTGACTCTCTCCTGGAAGACCACGGCATCTACGTTCAAGCTATCAACTACCCTACCGTCCCGGTTGGTCAGGAGCGTCTCCGTATAACCCCGACCCCCGGTCACACCAAGAACTACCGCGATCATCTCACCGGCGCTCTCGAGTCGGTCTGGAACGCTCTCGGTATCAAGCGTACTAGCGATTGGAGAGCCGAAGGTGGCCTTTGCGGTGTTGGCATTGACGGCACAAAACCGCAAGACATCTGGTCGGATGAACAACTCGGCATTTCTGGTGGTAGCGCCATCACCGCCTCGACCTTCAAAATGAAGGCTGGAGGAAAGGTTGCGATGGGCAACATCCTCGAGAGGGAGGTGGATCGGGGGGTTTCTACCATTGCTTAAGATTGTTCCCGTTTACCGCTTTTGGGGAGGTGATGGTGATGGTGGTGGGGGTTATCGTTCAGTTATTGCTAGTCATTTAGTTATTGATTTCCCTGCAAGAGGGACAATAAATTCTATATATGGCGACCAAATCGACCAAATGCTGGTTATATTGTATATCGTAGCTATCCCGGATAGGGCTTCTCGTTTAGAGGGGATAAATTTTTCTTTGTTTATTAGGATTAGTAACTTTGCGATAGTCGCTGTTTGCACTGATCACGAAGATCAGACGAAAAAAAAAAAAGTTCGAGATGAGAAAAAACGAATAATAACGTCAAAGGTGATTCGTGCCCTGAATTTCTCACGTTTGGCAAGGCTGAGCCGCCGAGGACCGAAGCGAGCGGGGGGATCAGGGGAGCATGTCGGAAACGTGTGTGTGTGTGCGCAAGGTTCAATCCATTTATTTTATTATAACGAGTTGGATTTTTGGTGGCTGATGTGCGGGGGGGGGGGGTAAGGATGGCTGGGGAAATGAAGTTGAAGATTAGGTAACTGGTATTATATCATGGTATGTGAGAGGTGGTTGTCAGTGTGTGCTGGAGGACGTTAATGAGGAGGATGAGGAGGAGGGGGAGGAGCGAGGGGCTAAGTTGAATCTGGGATGTTCTTGTTTTTCGTAATGCTGGGAGTTGATTGTGGGTATATAGTAAAAGCGTGGGTTGGGCTTTGTTTAGTTTATGGGGTGTATGTTTTGTGTGAATACTCTTCTCTTGCGTTTGCGAGTGTTTTTTGTGGTTGGCATGGGTGATGGCGTGTGGTGAGTTTGTGTTGTTTTATAGGACACTTGTATCTTCGCGCTAAGGATTAGAACGGCTCTTGGGATGGCTGACTTACTAGAGGCCTGTAGAAAGAAAGGGTAAACCGGTGCAGACTATAACGCCTTTTTGCATGTAAAATTGGTAGATTGGCTAGAAACTTGGTATCTTGGTATCATACTCGAAAAAGGCTTTTTTAAACCAGGGGTTGGATGCTTCTAATTAGTGTGTAAACCCGTTTGAACTAGGAGCTGAGACGAGTGATGGCCTGTGACGGAGTTGTGAAAGGGGGATGGGAGGAAGAGTGGTGATAAATAAGTTGCCTACTTGGAGATAATAGAACTCAAGTGTGGTAGTGCGTATGAATAATATGTCGGAGTAGGGTTAAGTCTTCTTTGTCTTTTTCGTAGGTACTATACTAATTGGAGAAGTTTTGTTTTTGTTTATATTTTGGGGTGCCGACGTGCCGTAAAGTGTAGGGAAATCCACCATCTCCGTCAGCCCGCTCATACAAAGAAAGGCCACTGAGAAGGGCGAGAATTTTCCTGATACGGTATGATATCAACCCCCAGGACGCCTTGGGTCTCAATAACTACTCTTCGAAATTCTGTCAACTTTGTCAAATTAAACCTACCCTGGGCTGAAGGGCTTATTCCTCCAAATAATCTGATACTGGATTCCAAGAGACTTAAGGTATAGTATTTAAGAATGTAGTAATTTCTTTGAGGGTTTTGCATCCGAGGTTTGCTCTGTTGTCTCGGTTATTTGGTTTCCTGGTGAATCTTGGATCCTGGATGATCTTAGGCTCTGATAGAGGGTTGTTCATGAGCATATTCAATGACTATTTGGATCGTTAATTGGGGTGACCGTCAAACGGGATTTCCCTTGGGCAGATTTGTTCCTGAATGGTTGGATGGGGTAGGTCGTGGTAAATGTAGTAACCTACTGTTTGAGCATGCTGCGCTGTGAGGGTGTGAAAGTGTAAATTGACTGTCGCGAAGGCAACGGCATCAAAAACCATGTCCACCACCCCCGGAGAACCCAAGGCGAGGTTGCGAGCAGAGAATTCCGGCATGTGTCGATATGTGTGAAGGAGTATGTGATGCTTTAGGTTAGGTGTAGGTTTTCCACTGATTCATTCGTAAGGTTCGACGTTCAGTGCTGGTATATGTACTGTATAGTGCCAAGCTAGCCGATTCCACTGCAGGATCTCTACAGTGTTTGTTCATCGCAATGCAAAATTTGTAGGTAACGTAACAGTACAGGTACTCCGAGATAGCATTTAAAGAGGTATGGAATTTCCTGCTACCGATGCAGTAGGTATAAGCAGGGTATTGTCAGCTCAAATTTAGGAGAGATCATTGGACGGTATAAATCCCCGTCGCATATTTGTTTTTGTTTTTCCCTCTTCAATCCTTCTAAAGTATAGATGTGGGGGTTATTTAGATAGAGAGAGAAATATGAAGTGCGTTTATTCTTGGCACGTGAGGGAGAGCAACGTAAAAGCTAGCTATTAACTAAGGTATGATGGGGTTGGTTTCCACTATGGACATAGTTTAATGATAATCATGCTGATATCCCATTGCCCTTTACGTGTGAGCTTGAGGGTGAGGCTAGGAGGCTGTCCACAATTTTTAGTCTTGCTTATCAAGGAAATTAATAGGGTAAGGAGTCATTCAAGTGTGAAATTGACTCCTATTTTACGAGTGCGGTATAGTACCATATAAACTCTAAGAACTCACTATGCAGCTAAATTCTCAATGCGTGGTCCAAGATGCAGATCGCCTTCGTGGCATATGATTTTTTGAGAGCACTATCCAGCACCTCTTTGTATATTTTCTCCAACAGGCCCACGCTTAACTTGGTCTCCAGAAAACGCTGCCAGGTTGCTTCTCCAACTAGGGCTTGACAACTGTTGTTGTGACCCCACTCCTTCCGGTCGTTAGTGGATGGTTCAAATGTAGCGGCAGTGTTCGCAAGTGGCTAGTCTGGCTAGGGCTCTTTTGGAAGCTAACCTAGCTGGACTTCTGATTTTAGTTCGGCCCCTGGAGGTTATCTGACGGGGCTTGGCGAGACTATCGATATCTGTAGGCTTCCGAGTGATTGGTAATGATTGCTCTGTCCTTGGAGAGTTTTCAGGACTTGCGTGTATTATATATCGACATAGATTGAACAGAACCCAAGTGCATGCATCAGCGGTCCCCGTACTCACGTGACTATACTGGCGCGAAATGTTATCTTTGCTGTTGCTAGGGGCCGTTGGGTGAAAGATTCTTGGACGCAGATTTTAGTGCAGGTCAGGCGCACACACTTAGATTCTCAGCTGATCAGTTGTATCTAACCTGATGGGTGGGCTTGCAAAAAATGACAACCTGTGAATGCTGAATCGACAAGATGAAGGGCGCTCGGAGAACCATACGGCGGGGGTGAGGTTAGATGAATGAGCGGTATGAATTTGGGGTGGATAACAATACTGAAGTGGTGGGAGAAATTGCTTGGGGATCAAATAGTCATGGTGAATGTGCGAGTAATCTATTCATATTTTAGGAATATATCGGGAAATGGGAATTACGCTGCGTCCATACTAAGTTACTTTCAATGCTTTGAATCTGTCAGGATGCCTTTATTTTCTCTTCGTATGCCGTTAGCCTAAAGGGTCAGAAGGTATCTTCGGGTATATGTAGATATCTGCTGCCTATTAGCAAAATATTTACTAACCCTATGGTATATCCCAAAAGGCGACGGCGCCACCAGGCATCCACGAAGTCTAACTTACAAGCTTTGTGAGGCCAGCCTACAAGCCCCCGGATGGTGTCACTTCGACCCGGCCTTGGAGAACTGTAAATGCTCGATACTCCGACCTGCGTTCCTCTGTGCATAACGGGTTTTCCGGGCTCATGCGGTATCACACGCCAACTTGTCAAGAGCGATCGGACGGCCCACACCGCTGTGAAATATCGACTTACGATCGAGTTGAGAAGGATATTCCATACTCTTCTAGGCTCATTTTGCTTACCACAACCTTTTCCCTGGAGCATTCCATCCGATTCCCGGGTCAGGAGTCACGGGCCCATATTGTCTCTTTAGCTGGGCAAGGGAGTTTATCATGTCCTAGTGGATTAGTGTTGGAAATAATTCCCCAAGCTACATTAGCATATTGTAGCAATTGATACCGTGTCGCGAATTACAACTCCCAGGTAAGATATTGGAAAACAGTGTCCCGCATACTGTAAAGTTAGAAGCCGGGTAATGGTGCCTGTCCTTCGCTATTGGAGTTCATGTTGCAGAAAATGCAGACAAGTTGAGTTTATTTGTGGCAAAAGTATTTTAGATAGCCAGCTTAGCGAGATTAGAGGATAGTTAGGCAAAAGACCCAAAAGTGGGGTTTTGGTAGCGTGTGAGGAGGGGTGCGTAGAGCGAGACGTTGCGGAGGAGGAGCCAAGTTGGATCTAGCACATTCTAGGAATACCGGGGGTCAATTGTGTGTCAAACCGTAGGCTGGGTTCTATTTACCTCCAGTGTATGCGATGTGTCGCCCCCCTCTCCTCTTACATCTCCGCTGAGATCTAACGTGTTTTTTTATCCCGGCCTAGGTGATGGGGGCGGTGGGCTTTGCTGTGGATTCACATGCTGTATTATATACTATACTTGTGTCTCCGCTGCAAGGATTGGAACCTTTCTTGGGATGGATACTAGAGGGTGAACTGGTGCTAGTTCTTAGTTTGAGAGTGCCGTGTCGTACGATGTGTGAACTTACCGCTCGAACTCTTTGACGAGTGATGGTCTGTGATGGGATTATGGAAGAATCGGGGGGAGAGTGGCGGTAGCTGCAGTAGGTTACCCGCTTGGATATAATAAGGCTGAAGCGCGATAGCGCGTACGAACAAGCCGGAGCCGGGTCAGGTCTTCTTGGGGTTTTTACGAGCACTATACCAATCTCTCAGTTTTGTTTATATTTTGGGGTACAATGAGATCTTATGAAATTTACCGTCTCCGTCAGCCCGCTCTAGCAACAGCTCAAGAGAAGGATGATCGTTTTCCCGATATAGTATAAGATCAACCCTCAGGACGTCTCGGGTCTCATCAACTGGTATTCGTAATTCTATTAACTTGCGGAAAACTAAACTTATTCTGGGACGGACTGGTTCCTACCTATAATGTGATAGTGCATTTCAAGAGGTTTTGTGGTATAGTATACAAGAATGTTGTAATTTCTTAAGAGTTTTGCATCAGGGATGTATTCTTTTATTTCGGTTATTTAGTTTAGTAGTAAATCTTAGATCCTGAATATTCCTACAATAGTCTCTGATAGAAAGGCCATTGATTAGCATATTCAATGACTCTTTGAATCACTACTTGAGGTAATCATATATACACACATGGGCGCGGGTGTGAATGCTGCAGCTGTGGGCGTCGGTCCGTTAAGCTTGGCAGTCACTTGCAGCTGCTGGATGGGAGCGCAGCTTTTACACTGACTTGTCGCGAAGTTGGGGTGACGCTGAGGCTGGCCTGAAGAACTCAGTTGTTATATGACATAGTATGGACGGTTCGCCTAGAGATTTGTGTCCCGCGTGTGGCCGACGTTTTACTAACTCGCGTGGAGTCTACCAGCGCCTGAGGATTGCGAGCAGTGATGGGTGTTTTTATTTGTTGGAGAGGAAATTGGAACTGTAGTTTAGAGAATAATATCTATTAAATTAATTGTGTGAGGGCTTGCGAGACGGGTTTGCCCGTGGTTGTAATTTTTGGATTTACATTTGGGTGGAGGGTTGCGGGATGGGTCTGCCCCATGGTAGGGTTTTATTAAATTTTTATTTTAAGCAAATTCCAAATATTCTCTATTGGATTAAGATCAGGAGAATAAGGAGGCCAGGTCAACTTAGTAATTACAAGCTGGTCTCCTTGTGCTGCTGTTGCATGAGCTCGATGAGCTGGTGCCCCATCCTCCATCAAAATAATCTCATCAGAGCTGAACCTGCTAGTATTCACCTGATCTGTAACGGCCCCACGGTGTGATGCCGTATATCGATAGGGTAACGATACAATCTCTATACCAAAGTGCGGTATCTAACGAGACCAAGTACCGGAGGCTTAGACTAAGTTGTAACAAACTTCTTACTATATCGCAACTACTAAGTAGTTCCTAATAGTAGGCGTTTGGAAATCCTAACTGAATACTCAAGATTCTCGTAGCGAACTGAAGAAGTAACTGTTCAACTAAGTATATTGAAAACTCTGTCTGTCGAAGTCTGTTTTCTCTAAGTGTGGAGGATAGCAGATCTTAAATACACTTGTCAGGCAATCCCGTGCCTTGCTTAAACAATAACAATAAGACTCCGAAAGTGGCAGCCTTGAAACTCCTTAGGTATCAAACCTAACACATAGTGAGTATCAAATGATACTTAAAACTAAACATAAAACATACTGAGTATCAAACGATACTCGAAACCAAACATAAAACATACTGAGTATCAAATGATACTCGAAACCAAACATAAAACATACTGAGTATCAAACGATACTCGAAACCAAACATAAAACATACTGAGTATCAAACGATACTTGAAACCAAACATAGTAACTCAGGTACCTGTACCGGTTACATGATCACTATTCTCACCACCTGCCTGTATGATACCCTGCTTCTCCCAATACCAAAATGGCCAAATACAAGGCATAAGAATATGATCAATGTATGTTTTTGCTGTTATTGAGCCCCAATCTTCTTTTTCCCAAATAATCAAAATCTTTTTTCCATTATAACCTAAATTACCACCACATATCATAATAGAATTCTTTTTTTCAAATTTAGGAAGTAAACAATCATCTAAATATTCTTCACCAGTAGAGCGCGTCACAATACTGTTCCCCACTTTCCTCCTAACCAGACATAGCATTCATCCGTCTACAGCACTCTTCTCCAAATTTCCTTAGACCAGAATTGTGTATTTAGTCCAAACTGTATACGCTTCATGCGCCGAGTTTCATTAAGATAAGGTTTCTTTCTAGCTATTCGCCGTTTATAGCCTTCTTTTGAAAATGCTGCCCAAAGTGTTTTTTCTGATGCTTCTAGCCCTATTATTGCAGCAATCTCTGAATAGGATTTTTGACGGTTTTCAGCATTTAGAGTAGCCTAATAAACAAGCAGTTTGCGAAGAGGAGTATTTAATATGGAGATCAAGGGGTGGCAAGACATTCATTAGGCAACGAGGATGAACGTCGAGGAAGGAGAAAAAAAGAGCAGGTTCTGACAAGCCACGACGTTAGTTCGTCAGTGATGGATAGCTTGTGTGATCAGGCAAGAGGGCAAAATGTCAGTGTTCGATGTTTTTACTTTGATTTCGCGGCCCAAAAGGAGCAGCCATCGGCGGGTGTGCTGGGCGGGCTGCTCAAACAGGTTCTTAGAGAATTAGAGGGGGTGCCGGGGGGAGATAGCGCAGGCCTATGAAGACTAGGAAGAGGTGATTGGGGGCCGAGGACTACAGCTCGCCGATGTTGTGGAGGTTATTGCATGTTCCGGGAGGGGGACATTCTTATGCATGGACGTTCTGGATGAATGCGTGCCAGGGAGTCGAGTCAACTTGACTCGCTAAATCAAATTCTCTAAAATTCTCTAGTATTCCCGACCGGGAAACCGCAGATTTGATCTGAGATCGGAAGGCGCTTTGCTGCTGAAAGAATAACGAGCCTATCTATAAGTCCTACAAGGGCCGATATTATTAGATATATTCACCTCAGGCTGGATGAGGACACAAACCCAGACACTATGAACAGTAGTCTGAAGGGGGTATTTTGTATATTGTAGCTGTTCATCTATATCCCTGATAGTATATCTCGCTTATAAGTTAGGGAACAAAGCTTTCTCAGTTTATTAGGGTGATTAGTACTTTGCGATAGTCTATCTAGATACTATTTTGCACTGATCACGAAGATCAGGCGGAGAGGGCTCGAGATGAGAAAAAACGTATAATAAGAATAATGTTAAAGGTGATTCGTGCCCTGGATTTCTTACGTTTGCCAAGGCTTAACCGCCAGGGAGCAAGGGATCTGGGGGCGTGTCGGAAACATGTTTGCGCGTGTTTCATCCATTAATCTATTTTCCCCAAGTGAATGCCAAGGAATGGAGCCTTGCAAATAAGTTAGTGTTCAACTAAATCCGTACAACTTTGGTACAAGTACTCGAGTCTACCGTACTGTAAGAGACTACTCCGGCAAGATATCTAGGAAAGCGCTCTTCCTCGGCGATAGTCATGGGTGTAGAACAGACTCATCGACCGCTTCAATTAGTCGTGATGTACCTGTAGGGCATATCCGGGCCCGATAGTATCGTAAAGTATAGCTACAGGGCACAATACACTACCAGAAAACTCTATCGGGTTGTGAATATTTGATACCGTGTGAGTTTATGTCGCGCAAAGTGCTGATGAATTTAATTTTCTTTTATTATAATGAGGGGATTTTTGGTGGCTGGTGTGCAGGGATTAAGAATGGCTGAAGAAATGGGGCTGAAGATTAGGTACTGGTAATGTAGGGGTGATGGGCAGTGTGTGCTGGAGGGCGTTACTAAGGAGGATGAGGGAGGGGCCAAGTTGGATCTGGGATGTTCTTGTTCGTATTATAATGCTAGGAGTTATGGGGTTTAAAAGCGTGGGTTGGGTTTTCTTTATATGGTGTATGTTGTGTGAACACTGGTCTCTTCCCGCATTTGCGTTGAGATTTGGAGTATTTTTTGTGGTTGGCACGGGTGATGGCGTGTGGGAGGTTTGTGTTGTTTCATACGACACTTGTATCTTCGCACCAAGGATAGAACGGCTCTTGGGATGGCTAACTTACTAGAGGCCTACAGAAAGGGTAAACAGGTGCAGACTATAACGCCTTTTTGCATACAAAATCGATAGATTGGCTAGAAGCTTGGTATCATACTCGAAAAAGCCTTTCAAACCCGGGGTTGAATGCTTCTACTTAGTGTGTAAACACCGTTTGAACTAGGAGCTGGGACGAGTGATGGTCTGTGACGGAGTTGTGAAAGAATGGGAAGAAGAGTGCTGATGGCTAGGCTATCTACTTGGAGATAATGGCGCTCAAGTGTGGTAGTGTGTATGAACGAGCCGAAGTGGAGTTAGGTATTCTTTGTTTTTTTTTGCATGTGCTATACCAATCTGTGTAGTTTTGCTTATATTTCGAGGACCGTAAAGTGTAGGGAAATCCACCATCTCCGTCGGCCCTGCTTAGACAAAGAGAGGCCCCTGACAGGGGTTAGCGTTTTCCTGATAAGAGTATATGATCAGGACGTTTTGGATATCATTAGCTGCTCTTCGAAATTCTGTCAACTTGTCGGACTAAACCTACCCTGGTCTGGCGAACTGGGCCCTGCCAATAATGAGACACTGGATTGCAAGAGATTTTATGGTATAGTATTCCTACGAGGATGGCCCGTTTCTATTGGGTGTTTTTCACCTGAGGGTTACTCTGTTGTCTCGGTTATTTGGTTTCCTGGTGAATCTTAGATCCTGGATGATTTTAAGCTCTGATAGAGGGTTATTCATAAGCATATTTAATAACTATTTAGATCGTTACTTGGGGTAAGCGTTAAACGGTATTTTATTTAGACGAATTTATTCTTTAATTGTTGGAGGGGGTAGGTCGTGTCAAATGTAGCTACCTGGTGTGAGAGCATGCTGCACTGTGAGGGTATGAAACTGCAGTTGGCCGTCACGGGGAGTACCGGTACTAAAAATCATATCTTCTATCTCTAGAGAGCCTTGTGTGAGGTTGCGGGAAGAGATTTCCGGCATGTATCAATATCGCGAAGAGCTTTGTGATGCTTTAAGTTAGGTGGTATGTAGCCTTTCGACTGATTCGTTCGTAAGGTTTGATGTTCAGTGCCGGTGTCTGTACGAGTACAGTAGAGCACCGAGCTAGCCTATTCGGCCGCAGGATCTCTATGGTGTTTTTTCATCGCGGTGCAAAATTTGTGCTGTAGGAGCACCACCCGTACCAGACAGCACTTAAGGAGGTCTGACACTTCCGGATACCGATGTGGTAGGTATAAGCAGGGTGTCGTCAGCCCAAATTTAGGGGAGATCATTGGACGGTCCGGAGGCATCCATGAGGTTCCACAGAGACCCCGCTTTTCTTCAGCCCTCTGGAATTCCATCGACCGAACAACTCCATCATCCCATCATCTATCCTCTACTACTTTCCGAGCACCAGAGATGTCTCATATCAACTCCTATAATAACATCAACTCCTATAATAACACCTGGAACAACTGTACTATTGCCGATTCGCGGTCTAAAGTTTTGACCTGGTTATCGCCACTGGAGCCTAGCCTACGACACCAGGACATTCGAGGCCGCCGAGTGGGAAATGTAGGGGAATGGGTGTTACAAACTGAGGAATTTAGGAGCTGGTACACGGGCAATGGGGAAAGTGAATCCAATAACGCAGTTTTGTTTTGTTATGGGGATCCGGGGGTTGGAAAGACGTTTATTAGGTAGCAATGATGAACCTCGAAAAATAGCAAGTACTGACAAGCCGTGATGTTAGTTCGCTAGTGATAGATAGTTTGTGTGATGGGGCAAGGGAGAAAAATGCCGCGGTGGCATGTTTTTACTTTGATTTCGCGGCCCAAAAGGAGCAGTCATCGGCTGGTGTTCTGGGCGCTCTGCTCAAACAGGTTGTTAGGGGATTAGGAGAGGTGCCGGGGGAAATAATGCGGGCCTATGAGAACGAGGAAGAGGTGATTGGTGGACGGGGACTGCAGCTTGCCGATATGGTGAAGATGCTGCAGATTACATCTTCCAGGAAGCGGACATTTGTGTGCATGGACGCTCTGGACGAATGCGCGCCAGGAAATCGAGTCAAACTTCTTGATTCGCTAAATAAAATACTTCGGGGGTCTCCGGGCACTCGAGTATTCGCGACTGGGAGGCCACAAATTCGACCTGAAATGGGAAGGCGCCTTGCTGGGAGAGTAACGAGCCTACCCATAAGTCCTACGAGAGCTGATATTATTGAATATATTCGTACTAGGCTGAACGAGGACACAGACCCAGATGCGATGGACGATAGTCTGGAGGCAGAAATCCTGAAGAAAATTCCAGAAGATATTTCCGAGATGTATGTAGAAGCGGCACTGGGGGAGCCACCTTGGGTTATCAGCTAACTGATACATATCCAGATTCCTGCTCGTCTCGTTGAATATCGATGCGATCCTGCAAGAACCCACTATCAGTCGCAGGCGGCAAAAGCTGAGCACAATGACCGATGGCTTAGGGTTGGGAGATGCCTACGATGCAACGCTGGGTCGGATAAAGGGACAGGGTGGGGACAAAGCGAGACTCGGCATGGATGCTTTGATGTGGATCTCTCACTCGGAGCGTCCCTTGAAGGTCGATGAACTATGCCACGCTCTAGCAGTGAGAATAGGGTCGTCCGATCTCGATGGCGACAATGTTCCTTCAATCGGGACATTGCTAGCTTGTTGTCAAGGACTTGTTACGGTAGACAAGGAGGCTTCCACAGTCCGGCTAATTCACTTTACGGTTCAAGAATACCTCCGGACTCATCCCGAGCTTTTTGGTTCTGCTCACTCGATAATAGCGGAAACCTGTTTAAGTTATCTGAATTTTCAGCAAGTCAAGGCTCTTTCGGCTAGTCCCGCTTCGGATCTCAAAGATTCCGAACTCGAAGATCCCGAACCTCAAGATTCCGATTTTGAAGATTCCGATTTTGGGGATTCCGATCTCAAAGATTCCGACCTCAAAAGCACGCCCTTTCTCGAATACTCGTCTCTATATTGGGGAATGCACGCAAAACGGGAGCTTTCAGATTGTGCCAAAATTCTTGCGCTGAAGCTATTTGACGACTACAATGACCACATATCCACTAAGATCCTCTTGAAAGAACAGAAACGGGAGTATGACTATCTTACTTTCCGTGGACCTTGCCTGTTTAGCGGTTTGCACTATGCATCCTTCTTCGGGATTGTTGAGATTGTAGCTGGCTTGGTAGAGGTGGATGGTTGTGATATCAATGAGGGAGACAGCGGCGGTAATACACCTCTCTTGTTGGCTGCTCATAATGGGCACGAGGGAGTGGTTGAAATACTGCTCGGACTTGACGACATCAACCCCGAAAAACCAGGTCTGTATGGCCAAACACCGCTCTCGTGTGCTGCTGGGAATGGGCATGAGGGAGTGGTGAAAATACTACTCGGACGGGACGACGTCAGCCCCGACAAACCAAGTCTGTACGACCAAACACCGCTCTCGTGTGCTGCTGGGAATGGGCATAAGGGAGTGGTGAAAATACTACTCGGACGGGACGACGTCAACCCCGAAAAACCAGGCCTGTATGGCCAAACACCGCTCTCGTGTGCTGCTGGGAATGGGCATGAGGGAGTGGTGAAAATACTACTCGGACGGAACGAGGTCAACCCCGATAAACCAGATAACGGTGGCCAAACGCCGCTCTTGCATGCTGCTCTGGGTGGGCATGAGGGAGTGGTGAAAATACTACTCGGGCGGGACGACGTCAATCCCGACAAGCCGGATAACTTAGGTCGAACACCACTCTGGTGGGCTGCTTGTATTCAACAAGAGGGAGTGGTGAGAGTCCTACTCGGGCGGGATGACGTCAACCCCGATAAACCAGATGGCGGCGGCCAAACGCCGCTCTTGCATGCTGCTCTGAGTGGGCATGAGGGAGTGGTGAAAATACTACTCGAGCGGGACGACGTCAATCCCGACAAGCCGGATAACTTAGGTCGAACACCACTCTGGTGGGCTGCTTGGATTAGACAAGAGGGAGTGGTGAGAGTCCTACTCGGGCGGGATGACGTCGACCCCGATAAACCAGATAACGGCGGCAAAACGCCGCTCTTGTGTGCTGCTAAGAATGGATATGAGGGAGTGGTGAAAATACTACTCGGACGGGATGAGGTCAACCCTGACAAACAAGATTACTACGGCCAAACGCCGCTCTTGTGTGCTGCTAAGAATGGACACGAGGGAGTGGTGAAAATACTACTCGAGCGGGGCGACATCAACCCAGACAAACCAGATAATAACTGCCAAACGCCGCTCTCGCGTGCTGCTGAGAATGGGCATGAGGGAGTGGTGAAAGTGCTACTCGGGCGGGGTGACGTCAATCCCGACAAGCCGGACAACTCAGGTCGAACACCACTCTGGCGCGCTTCTGAGTCTGGCCATGCGGGAGTGATTGCGCTACTACAGCCCCTAGAACCTGCTACCCCCAGCACGGCCTAACGTCGAAATGGAATCTCCCTCCTTACCGCCTTCAAGCGCGAATAACATATCTGCTGTTTCCGCAAGGACCGTAACAGCTCCGTCAACATGTCTGTCGCGGCCATTGCCTCCCTGGCGTCCCCGCCCAACCTCCTCCCGCAGTTTAAATACCGCCTCTTGGTAACTGCTGTTTTCTCTTTCTGAGTAAGCCTGCCACAGAGGCTGATCTTAAATATCTTGTTTTAATCTCAGGAAATGACGTGCGATGGAAACGCACATATATATAATATCACACATCTGTCTAGAGCCCCATCCCGATTTTCTTATGTTCTCGCGTCAGGGGTTTTTTTTCAGTTTTTGTTTAACTTATAGTCTAGAGTTCTGTGCTTGTGGGGGGTATTTACTCGAATATATTCCACTTGATATAAGGTCTTATGCTTGTAATTTCCATTGTGTTTACTTCCATTATTCCTTGACAGTTGTAAATTCTCGTCATATATTTGTTTCTCTTTTCTCTTTCCCTACCTTCTAAATGATAGACGTGAGGGTTGCTTAGATATAGAGAGAAATTTGAAGCGCGTGTATTTTCGATACGTAAAGAAGAGCGACGTAAAGGCTAGTTGTTAACTAGGGTATGATGGGAGTTGGTTTCCACTATGGAGACGGTTTAGTGGAGGTCATGCTCATATCCTATTGCCCTCCAGGTGTGTGAGCTTGAGGATGAGGTTAGGAGGCTATCCACACTTTTTAGTCTTGCTCATCGGGAATTGGTTTGATAAGGAGTCTGTTAACTATGGAATTAACTTCCATTCTACGAGTACAGTACAGTACCGTATAAACTCCAAGAACTCAATATGCAGCTAAATTCTCAATGCGTGGTCCAAGATGAAGATCGCCTCCGTGGCTTATGATTTTTGAGAGCACTACCCAGCACGTGTTTGTATATTTTCTCCAACCGGCACACGCTTAACTTGGTCTCTAGAAAATGCTGCCAGGTCGCTTCTCTAATTGGGGCTTGAGAACTGTTGTTGTGACCCCCACTCCTTCTGGTCGTTAGTGGATGGCTCAAATGCAGCGGCAGTGTTCGCAAACGGCCAGTCCGGCCTGGGCTCTTTTGGAAGCTAACCTAGCTGGACTGCCGATTTAGTTCGGCCCCTGGGGGCTATCTGACAGGGCCTGGCACCACTATCGATATCTGTAGGCTTCCGAGTGATTGGTAATGATTGTTCAATCCTTGGAGAGTTTTCAGGACTTGCGTATATTATATATCGACATAGATTGAACAGAACCTAAGTGTATGCATCGGCAGTCTTTGGGAATATACTAGCGTGAACTGTTATCTTTTCTCTTCCTAGTAGGCGTCTGAAAGACCCCTGGGCGTAGATTTCAGTGCAGGTCAGGTGTGTACACTTAGATCCCCCCAGGTTAGTTGTATCCGACATGATGATCAGACTCAGAAAAATAACAACTTCCGATGCAGAATTGGCAGGATTAAGAGCGGTCGGAGAACTACACGGTGGGGAATCAATTAATGCGGTAAGGGGTCTTTTAACTGTGAGATTGGCTTCCATTCTGCGGGTACAGTACAGTACTATAAAGCTCGAAGAACTCGCTATGCAGCCAAAACCTCCATTCACAGTCCTAGATGCAGGCCACCTTCATAGCTTATAGTTTTGGAGAGCAGCACTCAGCGAGTGTTTGTATATTTTCTCTTGTTCATCTACGCTCAGTTTAGTCTCCTGAAAGCGCTGCTGGGCTGTTTCTCCAAATGGGGCTCAACAACCGATATTATGACCCCCGGTTCTTTTGGCCCCTAGTGAGTGGCTTAAATGCAGTATCGTAGCAGTGTTCGCAAGAGCCTTTATCGGGCGTGATTTTCCGGAAGCTGGCCTGGTCTGACTACGGGCTGTAGTTCGGCTTCCTGGGGTTATCTGACAGGGCTTGGCGGGGCTGCCGATATCTCAAGACTTCTGAGTGGTCGACAATGATTTATCTGGTTTTTGGGTGTTTTCGGGACGTGCCTATATATTGGCCAGGATTGAACGGGACTCCAGTGTATGAATTGGCTGTGTCTGCGCCTGCGTGGCTATCCTTGCGTGAAATGTTATCTTTGCTATTGCTAGGGGCCGTTGGTTGAAAGAACCTTGGGCGCAGATTTCAGTCCAGGTCAGGCGTGTACACTTAGATTATCCGCTATTCAGTTGTATCTAACCTGATGAGCGGGCTTGGAAAAATAACAACTTGCGATGTGGAATCGACAGGATGAAGGGCGCTCGGAGAACCATACGGCGGGAGTGAGGTTGGATGGATAGCGTTATGAATTGGGGGTGGATAGCAATACTGAAGTGGGTTGGAGAAATCGCTTGGGGATCAAATAGTAATGGTGAATGTGCTAGTAATCTATCCATGTTTCAGGAATATATCGGGCAGTAGGAATTACGCAGCATTCTCGCTATTTTCAATACTTTTAACCTATCGGGATGCCTTTAACTTCTCTTGGTATGTTACCGGTCAAACCATTAGAAGATATCTTCAAACATATACAAATATCTGCTGGTGCCAAAAGATATCTGTAGGTATCTGCAGATATCGGTAGGCATTTGAAGATATCTGCTACCCCTCGGTAAAAGGGTTACCAACCACAGGCATATCCCGAATGACGACGGTACAGCCAGGCATCCACGAAGCCTAACTTACAGGTTTTGTGAGGCCTGCCAACGGGGCCCAGGCTAGTGCCGCTTCGGCCTGGCCTGGGAGCACTGTAAATGCCCGATACACCCACCTGCATCAGTAGGTGCATAACGGGTTTTCCGGGTTCATGCGGTATCACACCCCGCATGGCAAGAGTGATCGAACGGCCCACACCGCTGTGCAATACCGACTTGGAAGTTAGAAGCGAGTTGGGAAGAATATTCTATATTTCTCTAGGCCCATTTTGCCTACCACAACCTTTTCCTTAAGACATTCTATCCGACACCTAGATCAGGTGCCATGGACTCATATTTCTCCTTAGCTAGGCAAGGCAAACCCTATCATGTCCTGGCACACTAGTGCTCGAAATAATGCTCTACGCTAGAGTATTGTAGCAACTGATGCCGTGCCGCAAATTACACCAGCGACGTAAGATATTGGAAAACAGTGTCTCGCACTATAAATCCACAGGCCGGGTAATGGTTTCTGTCCTTCGCTATTGGAGTTCATGTTGCAGAAAATGCACACGAGTTAAGCTTCTTTGTAATAATTAAACGAATTTTAGATGGCAAGCTTGGCGAGATTAGAGGATAGTTAGGCAAAAGACTTAAAAAGTGGGGTTTTGGTATCGTGTGAGGAGGGATGCGTACAGGGGGACGCTGCGAAGGCGGAGCCAATTTGGATCTAAGATATTCTTGTCCGGAATGCCTGGGATCAATTGTACCGGTATGTGTAGAATCGTAGGTTAGATTTTATTTTCCTCCAGTGTATGCCATGTGTGACCCCCCTCTCCTCTCACATCTCCGCTGAGATCTAACGTGCTTTTTTATACCGGCCTGGCTGAGGGAGGTGGTGGGATTTGCTGTGGGTCCACGTGCTGTATTATATACTATACTTGTACCTCCGCCCAAAGGATCGGAACCGTTCTTGGGATGGCTACTAAAGGCATATGGAAAGGGTAAACTAGTGCTGATTCTTGACTTGTGAGTATTGTATCGTACAATGTGTGAACTCACCATTCAAGCTCTTTGACGAGTGATGGTCTGTGACGGCGGAATGGAAGAATCGGAGGGGGGGTGGTGATAACTAAGTTTACCCCCTTGGAGAAAATAACGCTCAAGTGTGGCAGTGTGTGTGAACAAGCTGGAGCCGGATTGGGTCTTGGGTTTTTTACGAGCACTACACAAATCTGCTCAGTTTTGTTTGTGTTTTGAGGTGCCATGAGATCTCATGAAATATACCCTCTCCCTCAGCCCGCTCAGGCAAAAGCTCCGGAGAAGGGTGATCGTTTTCCCAATACAGTATAAGGTCAACCCTCAAGACGTCTCGGGTCTCATTAACTGATATTCGTAATTCTATTAACCTGCAGAAAACAAAACCTATTCTGGGACGGACTGGTTTCTGCCTATAATCTGATAGTGCATTTCAAGAGGTTTTGCGGTCTAGTATACAAGAATGTTGTAATTTCTTAAGAGTTTTGCATCAGGGATATATTCTTTTATTTCGGTTATTTAGTTTAGTAGTAAATCTTAGATCCTGAATATTGCTACAATAGTCTCTGATAGAAAGGCCATTAATTAGCATATTCAATGACTCTTTGAATGGCTGCTTGAGGTAACCATATATACACACATGGGTGCGGGTGTGATGGTGCGGCTGTGGGTGTCGGCGCGTGAAGCTTGGCAGTCACTTGCAACTGCTGGATGGGAGCGCAGCTTTTACACTGACTTGTCGCGAGGTTGGGGTGACGCTGAGGCTGGCCTGAAGAACTCAGTTGTTTTATGACATAGTATGGACGGTTCGCCTAGAGATTTGTGTCCCGCGTGTGGCCGACGTTTTACTAACTCGCGTGGAGTCTACCAGCGCCTGAGGATTGCGAGCAGTGATGGGTGTTTTTATTTGTTGGAGAGGAAATTGGAACTGTAGTTTAGAGAATAATATCTATTAAATTAATTGTGTGAGGGCTTGCGAGACGGGTTTGCCCGTGGTTGTAATTTTTGGATTTACATTTGGGTGGAGGGTTGCGGGATGGGTCTGCCCCATGGTAGGGTTTTATTAAATTTTTATTTTGAGTAGATAGTGGTGTTCTGGCCCGGTGCTCGGGTATCTGTGATGGATTTCCTACACATTGCGTGGGTGGTACTTTCCAGATGTACTGCGGGATAGGCGGGGTGAGCTGGCGTACCTCGGGATTGTATTGCAGTGGATGGCATGAGCTTGGATTTGATGGTTCTCCCTTTATTTAGTACTCGAGTATTATAAAAGATGATCGAAGCTACCCCTACTTGATTCCAGGTTACGGCATCGGGGCATTCGAGACCGCCGAGTGGAAAACGTAGGGAAATGAGTCTTACAAACCAAAGAATTTAGAAGCTAGTGCGCGGGCAGTGGGGGGAAGTGAATCCGATAACCCGGCTTGTTTTACAATGGAGACCCGGGGGTGGCAAGATATTCATTAGGTAACAAGGATGAACCTTGAGGAAGGGGAAAAAAAGAGCAGGTGACAAGCTGCCATGTTAGTTCGTTAGTAGCGGATAGCTTGTGTGATCGGGCAAGGGAACAAAATGCCGGTGTTCGATGTTTATACTTTGATTTCGCTGCCCAAAAGGAGCAGTCATCGGCAGGTATGCTGGGCTGCTCCAACAAATTCTTAGAGGATTAGAGGGGGTGCCGGGGGAAATTGCGCAGGCCAATGAAGACTAGGAAAAGGTGAGCCGGGGACTGCAGCTCGCCGATATGGTCAAGATTCTTACATGTTCTAGAAGGCGGACATTCTTATGCATGGACGCTCTGGATGAATGCGCGCCAGGGAATCGAGTCAAACTTCTTCGCTCGCTAAATAAAATTCTCCAAAATTCTCCAGGCGCCCGAGTATTCCCGACCGGGAAATCGCAGATTCGATCTGAGATCGGAAGGCGCTTTGCTGCTGAAAGAATGACAAGCCTATCTATAAGTCCTATGAGGGCCGACATTATTGGATATATTCACATCACGCTGGGCGAGGACACAGACCCAGACACTATGGACAGTAGTCTGAAGGGGGTATTTTGTATATTGTAGCTGTTCATCTATATCCCTGATAGTATATCTCGCTTATAAGTTAGGGAACAAAGATTTCTTAGTCTATTAGGGTGATTAACACTTTTGCGATAGTCTCTCTAGATACTATTTCCACTGATCACGAAGATCAGACGGAGAGGGCTCGAGATGAGAAAAAACGTGTAATACCGTAAAAACTCGAATAAACGGACCATGTGCTAGGACGTTGGACTTGCCTCTCCTAGTAAGGCCTGTGTTTTTTTTCCTTTTTTTTTGTCTCGGGGGACGTGTTTTTTGGTGTATTTTTCCCCCCTTCTCCAGAGGAAGAAATTTCGGACGACATAGCACATGGTCCGTTTATTTGAGTTTTTACGGTAAGAATAACGTTAAAGGTGATTCGTGCCCTGGATTTCTCACGTTTGCCAAGGCTTAACCGCCGAGGGCAGAAGCGAGCGAGGGATCAGGGGGCGTGTCGGAAACATGTTTGCGCATGGCTCATCCATTTATCTATTTTCCCCAATGAATGTCAAGGAATGGAGCCTTGCGAATAGTGTTCAAATAGATCCGTACAACTTTGGTACAAGTACTCGAGTCTACCGTATCGTAAGAGACTAACCCGGCAAGATATTGAGGAAAGCGCTCTTCCTCGGCGATAGTCATGGGTATAGAACAGACTCATCGGCCGCTTCAATTAGTCGTGATATACCTGTAGGGCATATCCGGGCCCGATAGTACCGTAAAGTATAGCTACAGGGCACAATATACTACCAGAAAACTCTATCGGGTTGTGAATATTTGATACCGTGTGAGTTCATGTCGCGCAAAGTGCTGATGAATTTATTACAATGAGGGGATTTTTGGTGGCTGGTGTGCAGGGGTTAAGAATGGCTGAAGAAATGGGGCTGAAGATTAGGTACTGGTAATGTAGGGGTGATGGGCAGTGTGTGCTGGAGGGCGTTACTAAGGAGGATGAGGGAGGGGCCAAGTTGGATCTGGGATGTTCTTGTTCGTATTATAATGCTAGGAGTTATGGGGTTTAAAAGCGTGGGTTGGATTTTCTTTGTATGGTGTATGTTGTGTGAGCACTGGTCTCTTCCCGCGTTTGCGTTGAGATTTGGAGTGTTTTTTGCGGTTGGCACGGGTGATGGCGTGTTGTTTCATACGACACTTGTATTTTCGCACCAAGGATAGAACGTCTCTTGGGATGGCTAACTTACTAGAGGCCTACAGAAAGGGTAAACGGGTGCAGACTATAACGCCTTTTTGCATATAAAATCGATAGATTGGCTAGAAGCTTGGTATCATACTCGAAAAAGCCTTTTCAAACCCGGGGTTGAATGCTTCTATTTAGTGTGTAAACACCGTTTGAACTAGGAGCTGGGATGAGTGATGGTCTGTGACGGAGTTGTGAAAGAATGGGAAGAGTGCTGATGGCTAAGCTATCTACTTGGAGATAATGGCGCTCAAGTGTGGTAGTGTGTATGAACGAGCCGAAGTGGAGTTAGGTATTTTTTTTTTTTTTTTTTGCATGTACTATAACAATCTGTGTAGTTTTGCTTATATTTCGGGGGCCGTAAAGTGTAGGGAAATCCACCATCTCCGTCAGCCCTGCTTAGACAAAGAGAGGCCCCTGACAGGGGTTAGCGTTTTCCTGATAAGAGTATATGATCAGGACGTTTTGGATATCATTAGCTGCTCTTCGAAATTCTGTCAACTTGTCGGACTAAACCTACCCTGGTCTGGCGAACTGGGCCCTGCCAATAATGAGACACTGGATTGCAAGAGATTTTATGGTGTAGTATTCCTGCGAGGATGGCCCGTTTCTATTGGGTGTTTTTCACCTGAGGGTTACTCTGTTGTCTCGGTTATTTGGTTTCCTGGTGAATCTTAGATCCTGGATGATTTTAAGCTCTGATAGAGGGTTATTCATAAGCATATTTAATAACTATTTGGATCGTTACTTGGGGTAAACGTTAAACGGTATTTTATTTAGACGAATTTATTCTTTAATTGTTGGAGGGGGCAGGTCGTGGCAAATGTAGCTACCTGATGTGAGAGCATGCTGCGCTATAAGGGTATGAAACTGCAGCGTCCCGGGGAGTACCGGTACCAAAAATCATATCTTCTATCTCTAGAGAGCCTTGTGTGAGGTTGCGGGAAGAGATTTCCGGCATGTATCAATATCGCGAAGAGCTATGTGATGCTTTAGGTTAGGTGGTATGTAGCCTTTCGACTGATTCGTTCGTAAGGTTTAATGTTCAGTCCTGGTGTCTGTACGAGTACAGTAGAGCACCGAGCTAGCCTATTCGATCGCAGGATCTCTATGGTGTTTTTTCATCGCGGTGCAAAATTTGTGCTGTACGAGCACCACCCGTACCAGACAGCTGGTAAGGAGGTCTGGCACTTCCGGATACCGATGCGGTAGGTATAAGTAGGGTGTCGTCAGCCCAAATTTAGGGGAGATCATTGGACGGTCCAGAGGCATCCATGAGGTTCCACAGAGACCCCGCTTTTCTTCAGCCCTCTGGAATTCCATCGACCGAACAACTCCATCATCCCATCATCTATCCTCTACTACTTTCCGAGCACCAGAGATGTCTCATATCAACTCCTATAATAACATCAACTCCAATAATAACACTTGGAACAACTGTACTATTGCCGATTCGCGGTCAAAAGTCTTGACCTGGTTATCACCACTGGAGCCTAGCCTACGGCACCAGGACATTCGAGGCCGCCGAGTGGAAAATGTAGGGGAGTGGGTCTTACAAACCGAGGAATTTAGGAGTTGGTACACGGGGAGTGGGGGAAGTGAATCTGATAACGCAGTTTTGTTTTGTCACGGGGATCCTGGGGTGGGCAAGACGTTTATTAGGTAGCAAGGCGGACCTCGGGGAAGCGGAGCGAAAGAGCAAGTGCTGACAAGCCTCGATGTTAGTTCGTTAGTGATAGACAGCCTGTGTGATCGGGCAAAGGAACATAATGCCGCGGTGGCATGTTTTTACTTTGACTTCGCAGCTCAAAAGGAGCAGTCATCGGCAGGTGTTCTAGGCGCCCTCCTCAAACAGGTTGTTAGGGGACTAGGAGAGGTGCCGGGGGATATAATGCTGGCCTATAAAGACCAGGAAGAGGTGATTGGTGGACGGGGACTGCAGCTTGCCGATATGGTGAAGATGCTGCAGATTACATCTTCCAGGAGGCGGACATTTGTGTGTATGGACGCCCTGGACGAATGCATGCCAGGAAATCGAGTCAAACTTCTTGATTCGTTAAATAAAATTCTCCAAAATTCTCCAGGCACTCGAGTATTCGCGACTGGGAGACCGCAAATTCGACCTGAGATGGGAAGGCGCCTTGCTGGGAGAGTAACGAGCTTATCTATAAGTCCTAAGAGAGATGATATTATTGGATATATTCGTACTAGGCTGGACGAGGACACAGACCCAGATGCGATGGACAGCAGTCTCGAGGCAGACATTCTGAAGAAAATTCCAGAAGATATTTCCGAGATGTAGGTAGAGGCGACACTGGGGGAGCCACCTTGGGTTATCCGCTAACTGATACATATCCAGATTCCTGCTCGTCTCGTTGAATATCGATGCGATCCTGCAAGAACCCACCATCAGTCGCAGGCGGCAAAAGCTGAGTGCAATGACCGATGGCTTGGGATTGGGAGATGCCTACGATGCAACACTGGGTCGGATAAAGGGACAGGGTGGGGAGAAAGCGAGACTCGGCATGGATGCTTTGATGTGGATCTCTCACTCGGAGCGTCCCTTGAAGGTCGAGGAACTATGCCACGCTCTAGCAGTGAGAATAGGGTCGCCCGATCTCGATGGCGACAATGTTCCTTCAATCGGGACATTGCTAGCTTGTTGTCAAGGACTTGTCATCGTAGACAAGGAGGCTTCCATAGTCCGTCTAATTCACTTTACGGTTCAAGAATACCTCCGGGCTCATTCTGAGCTTTTTGGTTCTGCTCACTCGATAATAGCGGAAACCTGCTTAAGTTATCTGAATTCTCAGCAAGTCAAGGCTCTTTCGGCTAGTCCCGCTTCGGATCTCGAAGATTCCGAACTCGAAGATCCCGAACCTCAAGATTCCGATTTTGAAGATTCCGATTTTGAAGATTTTGATCTCAAAAGCACGCCCTTTCTCGAATACTCGTCTCTATATTGGGGAATGCACGCAAAACGGGAGCTTTCAGATTGTGCCAAAATTCTTGCGCTGAAGCTATTTGACGACTACAATGACCACATATCCACTAAGATCCTCTTGAAAGCACAGGGATGGAAGTATGGTTATCTTAGTTTCTGTAAACGTTGGCTGTTCAGCGGTTTGCACTGTGCATCCTTCTTCGGGATTGGTGGGATTGTAGCTAGTTTGGTTGAGGTGGATAGTTCTGATATCGACCAAAAAGACAGCGGCGGTAATACACCTCTCTTGTTGGCTGCTCGAAATGGGCACGAGGGAGTGGTAGATATACTGCTTGGACGTGACGACGTCAACCCCGAAAAACCAGGGTGGTACGGCCAAACACCACTCTCGTGTGCTGCTGGGAATGGGCATGAAGGAGTGGTGAAAATACTACTCGGACGGGACGACGTCAACCCCGACAAACCAGGTCTGTACGGCCAACCACCACTCTCGTGTGCTGCTGGGAATGGGCATGAGGGAGTGGTGAAAATACTACTCGGACGGGACGACGTCAACCCCGACAAACCAACTCTGTATGGCTCGACACCACTCTTGTGTGCTGCTGGGGATGGGCACGAGGGAGTGGTGGAAATACTACTCGGACGGAATGAGGTCAATCCCGATGGGCCAGGTAGCGGTGGCCGGACGCCGCTCTTGCATGCTGCTCTGAGTGGGCATGAGGGAGTGGTGAAAATACTGCTCAGGCGGGACGACGTCAATCCCGACAAGCCGGATAGCTTAGGTCGAACGCCACTCTGGTGGGCTGCCTGGGATGGGCACGAGGGAGTGGTGAGAGTCCTACTCGGGCGGGATGACGTCGACCCCGATAAACCAGATAACGAGGGCCGAACGCCGCTCTTGTGTGCTGCTTGGAATGGACGCGAGGGAGTGGTGAGAATCCTGCTCGGGCGGGATGACGTCAACCCCGATAAACCAGATAACGAGGGTCGAACGCCGCTCTTGTGTGCTGCTTGGAATGGACGCGAGGGAGTGGTGAGAATCCTACTCGTGCGGGATGATGTCAACCTCGACAAGCCGGACAACTTAGGCCGAACACCACTCTGGCACGCTTCTGAGTCTGGCCATGCGGGCGTGATAGCGCTACTGCAACCTCAGGCATCTGCTACCCGCGCGGCATAAGGCCGAGGGGGGATCTCCCTCCTTACTGGCTTCAAATACGGATAACATATCTGTCATTTCTGCAAGAGCCCCAGCGGCTCCGTCAACATGTCGGCCACCGCTATTACCTCTCCAGAATCCTTGCCCAACCTCCTCCCTCAGTTTAAAATACCGCCTCGTGGTAATTGTCGCCATTCCTTCCCTTTCTGAGCAAGCCTGCCACGGAAACTCATCTTACATATCTTCTCGTCGAAGGAAATCTCCCGCGGTGCAAACGCACATATCCATGGCACACCCATCTTCAGCCCTTCCTGGTTTCTTTATATTGTCGGGTCGTGGATTTTTCAGTTTCTGTTTATAATCTGGAGTTTTGCGTTTGTGGGGGGTATATATATTCCATCTGATATAAGTTTTTGCCCTTGAAATTTCCGTTAGGATTACTTTCATTATTCTTTTATGGTTGTAAATCTCGTCGCATATTTGCTTTTTGCTTTTCCTTCTTCATGCCTTCTAAAGTATAGATGTGGGGGTTATTTAGATAGAGAGAGAGATATGAAGCGCGTTTATTCTCGGCACGTGAGGGAGAGCGGTGTAAAAGCTAGCTGTTAACTAAGGTATGATGCGAGTTGGTTTCCACTATGGACATACTGTAGTTTAATGATAATCATGCTGATATCCCATTGCCCTCCACGTGTGAGCTTGAGGGTGAGGCTAGGAGGCTATCCACACTTTTTAGTCTTGCTTATCAAGGAAATTAATAGGACAAGGAGTCTTTTAAGTGTGAAATTGACTCCTATTTTACGAGTACGGTACAGTACCATATAAACTCTAAGAACTCACTACGCAGCTAAATTCTCAATGCGTGGTCTAGGATGCAGATCAACTTCCTGGCTTATGATTTTTGAGAGCACTACCCAGCATGTGTTTGTATATTTTCTCCAACAGGCCCACGCTTAACTTGATCTCCAGAAAACGCTGCCAGGTTGCTTCTCCAACTAGGGCTTGACAACTGTTGTTGTGACCCCCCACTCCTTCTGGTCGTTAGCGGATGGCTCAAATGTAGCGGCAGTGTTCGCAAGTGGCCAGTCCGACCAGGGCTCTTCTGGAAGCTAACCTAGCTGGACTTCTGATTTTATTTCGGCCCCTGGAGGTTATCTGACAAGGCTTGGCGCGACTATTGGTATCTGGAGGCTTCCGAGTGATCGGCAATGATTGTTCTGTTTTTGGAGAGTTTTCAGGACGTGGGTATATATCGACAATGGTTGAACAGAACTCAAGTGTATGCATCAGCAATCTTTGTACTACGGGACTATACTGGCGTGAAATGTTATCTTTTCCCTTGCTAGTGGGCGTTAGCTGAAAGACCCCTGGGCGTAGATTTCAGTGCGGGTCAGGTGTGTACACTTAGATCCCCCCCAGGTCGGTTGTATCCAACTTGATGATCAGGCTCAGAAAAATAGCAACTCCCGATGTGGAATTGACAGGATTAAGAGCGCCCGGAGAGCCACACAGCGGGGATGAAGGCGGAAGGAAGAATGTTATGGATTTAAGGTGGGTAACAATACTGGAGTGGTGGGAGAAATCGCTTGGTGATCAAATAGGAATTGTGGGTATTCGATTAA
Source organism: Tuber microsphaerosporum (assembly GCA_003521225.1). Classification (NCBI taxonomy): domain Eukaryota; kingdom Fungi; phylum Ascomycota; class Pezizomycetes; order Pezizales; family Tuberaceae; genus Tuber; species Tuber microsphaerosporum. Next base: position 42,657 of record QOVD01009819.1, read on the forward strand.
TTTATCTTCATTTTGGGGATACATATTGGGTAATAGGGATTACGCAGCATCCGCACTACTTTCAATGCTTTCAGCCTATCGGAATGCTTTTAATCTCTCTTCGTATGGTACTGGCCTAACCCATCAGAAGATGTCTTCAAATATATGCTGATATCTGCTACCCATTGACAAAATATTTACTAACCACATGGCACATCCCGAGAAGTTGGCAGCGCCGCCAGGCATCCGCAAAGTCCAAGTTAGATTTATTTCGATCCGACCCAGGAGCACTGCAAATGCTCGATACCTCTTGCTGCGCCCATAGGTGCATAGCGTACTTTCCGGGTTGATGCGATGTCACACCCCAATTTGTCAAGAGTGATTGAGCGACCCACACGGCTGTGCAATATTGACCTACGAGTGAGTTGGTAGGTATATTCCATACTCCCCTAGTTCCCTTTTGCTTACTACAGACCTTTTCCTTAAAACATTCTATCCGATGCCTGGGCCAGGGACCCATATAGTCTCCGTAGCTGGGGAAAGCTTATTATGTCTTGGTGCGCTAGTGTTTGAAATAATGCTCTAAGTTAGCGTATTGTAGCAATTGACACTGTGTGGCGAATTACAACTTTGACGTACAATATTGGAAAACAGTATCTTGCACTATCGAGTTAGAGGCCGGGTAATGGTGTCTTTTCCCATTGGAGTTTCATGTTGCAGAAAATGCGGAAAAATTCGGTTTCTTTGCTATAAGCAAACGGATTTTAGATGGCCAACTTGGCGAGATTAACTTGGGGGATAGTTAGACGAGGGGGCTTAAAGGTGAGGCTTTGGTAGCGTTTCAGGAGGATATTCTTGTCCGGAATGGCGGGAGTTAATTGTGTGAGAAATGCGGGTTGGGTTTTATCTTCCTCCAGTGTATGCTATGTGTAGACCCTTTTCTCCTCTTACATCTCCGCTGGGGTCTAAAGCGTTTTTTTGTACTGGCCTGGCTGATGGCGATTTTGCTGTGGGTTGTCGTGTTGTATTATACTATGCTTGTATATCCGGGTCAAGAATAGTATCCCTTCTTGGAAGAGCTACTAAAGGCCTATAGAGAAGGTAAACTGGTGCTGACCCTTAGCTTGTGAGTATCGTGTTGTACGGTGTGTGAGCTTACCATTTGAACCCTAAGCTTAGACGGGTGAGGGTTTGTGAGGGCATTATGAGAGAATGGGAGGAAGAGTGGTGATAATTAAGTTACCCGCTTGGAGATAATAAGGCTCAAGTGTGGCAGTATGTGTGAGCAGGCTGAGGCAGGCCAAGTTTTCTTTATTTTTCGCCAGCACTATACTAATCTGCGCAGTTTTGCTTAGATTTTGGGGTATGGTTCAAGAAGTTTATAGTGCAGACCAACTGGGGACGCCTTGGCATTCAGCCACAAGTGGGAAAACCAGTCTAGGTTCAATTCCCCTCTGATTTATATTTATTCTCAAAATTCTTAAGTCACATTAGGAAGGTAAGAATAGATAAATTTAATATGATACTATCAACTTTATAGCCTTTTTCTAACTAATGATAATCCTGAATTTCCAATGGTTAACCGAACCGGATATACATCAAAAAAAAAAAGTAAACCCCAAAGACCTTCGGAACAGAAATGACCAATGTTGAAAAAGGCATGATTACGGGATTTTTCTACTGCCTCCAGAATATTGCTCTTGTTGCTCATATTATTGGCCAGCCATGGACAACTATTAGGAGCTCTCTTGCTTGTGCATGTGAGCACCAATCACTGGATAATATCCCTTACCCTGGTCACACACCCACTCTGAGCCAGCAGCAGCATTGCACAATCATCCAGGGAGCCAAATCCAACCTGAAAATGACCTGATCAGATTTCAGGGATCGATATGTACCGGGTGTTTCTCTCTCTACTGGTAACACTCAACTCCTTGTACTTACCTGAGTGATAGGACATGATTCTCTAACAAATTTATAGCTGATAGAATACTCAGAGATGCCAATATCAAGAAATGGCTAGCCAAATCAAGACCAAAGCTCAAGCCTGTGCATATTGCTAAAAGATTTGACTGGGCTAATGCTCTTAAGAATTGGACAGCTGAGGATTTTGAGAGTCATTTGGAGTAATGAGTACAGTAGGGAGAAATCTAAAGATCCTAGGCAACAGTGGGTTTTCAGGGAACCTGGGGAGCAGTGGCTTGCAGATTGTGTCCACCCAAAGGAAAAGGATAAGGGAATTTCCCTAATGGTATGGGGGTGCTTTTGGGGCAAGAGAAAAGGTTCTTTGGTTCCTATTACCCAAAATATCAATAAGACCAGGTATGTTAGACTCTTCAGAAGACATCTTTTTCTTGCCATTCATCAGATGAATTCCTTTGGTATGCAACTTGAAGATATTCATTTTCAGCAAGACAATGCTCCTGTTCACAAGGCTTATAGTGTTATGAATTGGTTTGAGAGGAATTGTATTGAATTGGTAGAACATCCCCCTTACTCCCCTGATTTAAATCCTATTGAGCATGTATGGGTTGAGCTTAAAATGTGATTGCGCCAGCAGTACCCAAGAATTAGAGATACCCCAGGAGGAAAAGAAGCTGTTAAGAAGAGGCTTGCACAAGTATTATCTTTGGTTTGGGAGACAATTCCTGAGGAGTTTTTTGAAAAGTTGTGGAAATCAATGCCTGATAGAGTAGCTGCAGTATTGGAGGCAAGGGGAGGGTATACAAAGTATTAGCTAGCTTTATTTATTATTTTATTATTCTGAAATATACATAGTTAATCATTGAGAGATGGTCGTTGAGGGTTGATCGTGCACTCGCACACACTTGCGCGCGTGCGCCGTTGACCACCGTTGCCCCACCAGGCCTATGGCGCAACCACAATTAAACATGTCAGATCATGAACACTTCTGACGAGGCACTGTATACCGGTATATTGACCCTGTGGCTTAACAATTAATATAAAAACTATACTATCAACATGGATTGAACTTAAATCAATAATCAGGTATGCCAAGGCGTTCCCCGTTACAAAATATTTGGTCCACGCTTTAGACGTCTTGAACCATATCACAAAATGTCGTGAAATACACCATCCTCGTCATCCATATCCAAAGACAAAAGCTCCTGAGGGGGGGTGGGGGCTTTCCCGATCCAGTTTACGATTAACCCTCAGGATGTGTGGAATTTCATTAGCTGGTATTCGCAATTTTTTTAACTTGTCAAACTAAATCTAGCCTGGGCTGACGAGCTGATTCCCGCTAATGATCCGAGTGGATTTCAAGATTTACGGCATTATAGAGAGGTTTTTATCCGAGATTTACTCTGTTGTCTCAGTGATTTAGTTTGGTGGTAAATCTAAGATCTTGGGTAATCCTAGGCTCTGATAGAGGGTTATTCATCAGCATATTCGATGACTCTTTGGATCGCTACTTGGGGTAAGCGTCAAACGGTATTTTATTTGGACGAATTTATTCTTCAATGGTTAGAGGGGGTAGGTCGTGGTAAATGTAACGACCTGATGTGAGAGCATGCTGCGCGGTGAGGGTGTGAAAGTGTAATTGACCGTCGCGAGGGGCACCGGTATCAAAAACCATGTCCACTACCCCCGGAGAACTCAAGGCGAGATTGCGGGTAGAGAGTTCCGGCATGTAGCGATATCGTGAAGAACTACCGTATGTGATGCTTTAGTTTAGGTGGTATGCAGCTTTTCGACTGATTCGTTCATAAAGTTTGATGCTCAGTGTTGGAATATGTACCGTATAGTGCTAAGCTGGCCGATTCCACTGTGGGCTCTCTACAGAATTTGTTCATCGCAGCGCAAAATTTGTGGGTACAGTGCTACGAGATAGCATTTAAAGAGGTATGGCATTTTCGGATACCGATGCGGTAGGCATAATTAAGCAGGGTGTCGTCAGCCCAAATTTAGGGGAGATCATTGGACGGTCCCGAGGTATCTCTGAGGTTCCACAAAGACCCCGCTTTTCTTCAGCCCTCTAGAATTCCATCGACCGAACAACTCCATCATCCCATCATCTATCCTCTATCACTTTCCGAACACCAGAGATGTCTCATATCAACTCCTTTAATAACATCAACTCCAATAATAACACTGGGAACAACTGTACTATTGCTGATGTGCGGCCTAAAGTCTTGACTTGGTTATCGCCACTGGAACCTAGCCTACGACACCAGGACATTCGAGACCGCCCAGTGGGAAATGTAGGGAGATGGGTCTTACAAACCGAGGAATTTAGGAGCTGGTATCCGGGCAGTGGGGGAAGTGAATCTGATAACGCAGTTTTGTTTTGTTATCGTGATCCGGGAGTTGGAAAGACGTTTATTAGGTAAGGCGGACCTCGGGGAAGCGGAGCGAAAGAGCAAGTGCTAACAAGCCTCGGTGTTAGTTCGTTAGTGATAGATAGCTTGTGCGATCGAGAGAACAAAATGTCACGGTTGCGGGTTTTTACTTTGACTACGCGGCTCAAAAGGCGCACTCCCCGGCGAGTATGCTGGGCGCCGTGCTCAAACAGGTTATAAGTGGACTAGAAGAGGTACCCGAGGAAATAGTACGAGCATATGAAGGCTAGAAAGAGGTCATTGGACGGACGCCGCAGCTTGCCGATATTGTGAAAATGCTGCAGAATACGGTTTCCATGAAGCGCACGTTCATATGTATCCATGCGCTAGACGAATGTCTGGCGGGATATCGAGTCAGGATTCTTGCTTCGCTGGGCCAAATTCTACAAAGCTCTCCGGGCACTCGGATGTTCGTGACGGGAAGACTACACATCGAGGCTGAAGTCGGGAAGCGATTGTCTGGAAGAGGAACAGTCATACGCATCACTCCGCAGAGACATGATATCCACAGTTATCTTCATCACAGACTAGAGGAAGACACTATGCCAGACGCGATGGACAGTGATCTTAAGGCAGATATCCTGGAGAAAATTTCCAAGGATGTTTCAGAAATGTAGGTAGGAGCAACAACACCGGATAAGCTAGCTCAAGTTGTCCACTGACAGATACATATTTAGGTTCCTGCTAGTCTCGCTGAACGTCGATACCATCCTGCAAGGGGCCACAATCCGTAGCAGGCGAAAAAAGCTCGACGAAATGACTGACGATTGGGGGTTGGAGGGTGCTTATGGTGCAACGTTGGGTCGGATAAAGGAACAGGGTAGGGAGGGGTCGAGGCTCGGCATGGCGACTTTGATGTGGATCTCCCACTCGGAGCGGCCCTTGAAGGTCAACGAACTGCGTCACGCTCTAGGAGTCGAAGTTGGATCGGCGGATCTCCATGGCGACAATGTTCCTTCAATAACCACGTTATTAGCCTATTGTAAGGGGCTTGTTGCCGTAGACAATGAGGCTTCCACCGTGCGGTTAATTCACTTTACGCTTCAGGAGTACCTCCAGGCTCATGCTGAGCATTTTGATAGACCTCACGCGGCAATGGCAGAGACTTGCTTGAGTTATTTGAATTCCAACCAAGTCAAGGCTCTTTCGCCCAATTCCTCGCCCCATGATCCCCATCTCCAGGACACACCATTTCTGGAATATTCTTCTGTATATTGGGGAGTGCATGCAAAAAGGGATCTTTCGGATAGTGCGAAACAGCTTGCGTTAAGGCTGTTTGACGACTACAGCAACCATATCTCCTTGAAAATCCTTTTCAAGAAAGAGAGGGCGGATTACTTCAAGTTTTATTCCAATAAACCTCTTTTGTTTAGTGGTCTACATTATGCATCTTTTTTCGGGATTAATGAGGTTGTGAGTTGTTTGGCAGAGGTGGAGGGTTGTGATATCAACCCAATAGACTGCACAGGTAGCACACCTCTCATGTGGGCAGCTTCGAACGGGCACGAGGGAGTAATGAATATACTACTTGGACGGGACGGCATCGACCCCAACAGTCGAGATAAGCGCGACCAAACACCACTCCATAGGGCTGCCGTGGAAGGGCACGAGGGAGTAGTGAAAATTCTACTAGGATGGGATGGCGTCAACCCCAACAGACTAGATAAGCGCGGCCGAACACCACTCTGTAGGGCCGCTGTGGAAGGGCACGAAGGAGTGGTGAAAATACTCCTCAGGCGGGATGGCGTCGACCCTAACCAACTATTTAAACACGGCCAAACAGTGCTCAGCTGGGCTGCTTCGGAAGGGCGCAAGGGAGTGGTTAAAATGCTACTCAAACGGGGCGATACCAACCCCGACAAACCAGGCAGCCACGGTTTCACACCACTCTGGTATGCTGCTGAGAATGGGCATGGGAAAGTGGTGGAAATGCTACTCGGGCGAGGCGACGTCACCCCCGACAAACCAGATATCCACGGTCGAACACCGCTCTTGTGTGCTGCTCAGAACGGGCACGAGGAAGTGGTGAAAGTACTACTCGGACGAGACGAGGTCAACCCCGACAAATCAGATAACAGCGGCAAAACACCGCTCTGGTGTGCTGCCTAGAATGGGCGCGAGGGAGTAGTGAAAACACTACTCGAACGGGGCGACATTGACCCTAACAAACCAAGTGAGTCCGGTGAAACACCGCTCTTGTGCGCTGCTCAGAACGGGCACGAGGAAGTGGTGAAAGCACTACTCGGACGAGACGAGGTCAACCCCGACAAACCAGATAGCGGCGGCAAAACACCGCTCTGGTGTGCTGCCAAGAATGGGCACGAGGGAGTGGTGAAGGCACTACTCGGGCGGGGCGACGTCAACCCCGATAAACCAGATATGTATGGCCAAACACCCCTCCTCTGTGCCATTCGTCGTGGCCATGCAGAAGTGGTAGCAATGCTACAGCCCCGAGCATCTGCCGCTCCTAGCGCGGCATAAGGTTGTAGGGGGCATCTCTCCCTCATCTCCCCACCACCGATAACCTACGGTATGTCCCACTTGTCCAACAACCGCCACAGCTCCATAAACATGCCTGTCCCCTCTGGTTCCCCCTCCTCTGACCCCCTCCCTACCTCCTACGGTAGCACGAAACATCGCCTTGTAGTAATCGCCATCTTTCCTTTCCTTCCGGGGTACGCCTACCACCTAAACTCATAAATATCTCCTTTTGGTTGCATGGAATCATATGCGATAGGGGTGCACATATTTACTCCTCACCCCTCTAAGTTTGTACATAGATTTTCTTAATTATGTGGTTGAGTGAGGATTTGTTAGCTTCTCTTTACAATCTAGAGTTTGGTGTTGGTGGAGGATTATTCTCATTGTATTGAGATAGGCTAGTACGGCTTGGAATTTCCATTATATCTACTTTCTTTGTTGCTCTCTGGTTGTAAGTCCGCTTTGCACGTTTATTGTTCATTTATTCCCCCTCCAGTCCCCCATATTTCCTCCCGTTTTGAACCCGGAGGTGATGTTGGGGGCTTGTCTACACTTTTTGCTCCCGTTCATCAAGGAAAATTAGTAGAATAAAGATTGTTTTTAATAATGGGTTGGCTCCCACTCTACGAGCATCGGTATCCTACCTCGGCTTGCCAAGTGTGATTGAGCGTCCCTCGGCACTACCCAATCTCCACCTGCGAGTGAGTTAAGAAGGATATCCCATCCCGCCCTAATATCCTTTTGCTCACCACGATTTTTTTTCTCTCATTTTTCGAGGCATTCTGTAAGATGCCATGCCCGGGTCGGGGCTCATGAGCCCACACGACCCCCCCACCTGGGTAGGGGAGGCTTTGTGATGACTGGGACGTTAACGTTCGAAATGATATGGTACTTTCCTGTGCAGCCTAGTATTTATGCCGTACGGTAAATCACAGCTGTAAAGTGCAATACCGAAATATTCTATCTCACAAGGATAAAATCTGATGCTGGGTAATAGTGTCTCTTGAAAGCGCTGATGGAATAAGTTTCCTTATGATAAGTAGATTTCATATTGTCAACCCGGGAGTTGGGTAATTTTTTGGTAAGATTTGAAGATGAGGTTTTGGTTAACATATAATATGAGGAGGATTGCATCAGTGGGCGCTACCGAGCAAGAATGCCCTATAGGACGATTCTTTAAAAAGGGCTCAACAACAACCGTTGTTGTAATCTCTGCTTTTTTTGGCAGCTAGTGGGTGGCTCAAATGTGGCTCAATGCTCGCAAGCTGCTAGTCTAGCCTCCGATGACCGGGCCACAGGGGGGCGAATGTCTGCAGTGTTCCGAGTGATCTATGGTGATTGCTCTGATTGTGGGGAGTTTTTAGGGCGTGCCTTTATCTTGGCATGGATCGAACGGAACCTTAGGGCCTGTTTGGTGGGAACGGAAGGCGGGTCAACTGTTCCGTTTTGCAACAGTTTCCCATATAAAAATGGTAGTCCTTCCGTTTGGAAACGGTCAGAAATGGTCACTTTGTATGGGGCAACGGAACGGAACCGTCGTTGCCAAACAGGCCCTTAGCGTATGAATCGACGCCCACAGAGCCCGCGGCCAGACCGGTGTAGTATGTTATTTTAGCTGTTGCTCGCGGCCTTGGGTTAAAAGGCTCCTGGGTACAGATTTCATTGTAGATTAAGAGTGTACTGCCCACAAACTTTCGCGCAAACTAAGTTATAGTGCAACTCACCTCAGGTTTTAGTGTGTTTCTCCGTTGATCGGTACCATAACTTAATTTGCGCGCGAGTAGATTCTCCCCTGAAAAGTTGTATCCAACCTGACCAATGTTGCAAAGCAGAAAGAGCACATTAAGATCATAGGTAATATGAAAGAGAATGAATAACCAGAGAATAGAGAGAAATTAGGAAACCAAACACTGTCCTAGCAATCCCTTCCTTCCATCACACTTCTTCCATGAGTCCACTGTTGGAGGCGTTGGGGGATGTCGTTGCCCTTGTCGCTTGAGATCGTTGCCACCAATATATCCCAAGGCGACAATGAGGGCGCAATATGAGAATAAGGGGGGGGTGGCCCGGGTAGGTAGAGAAAACAAAGAATGCGAGGTGTAGCGAGCTTGGAGGTCTCCAACTGGGTGAGTGGTATTCCTATATGTGCTGGTGGCTCTCAGGCCCATAGGTAGCGGGCTATGGCCTCCGGGTGAGGACGCGATCAGCTAAGCCATTTTTCCACCACCCCAGCGCGATACTCTGGACGCTTTGCCCAATTGGCAATGGGTTGTTCCAACTCGGCATTTAAAATGATTTTTCACGAATCGCTAGGCGCAAATTAAAGTCCGCCGGCCAAAAAATGACCACCAGAATCACATAATATCACCCGCTCAAATGTCACTTTTTCTAGTAATATAGATTGCTCACTCACAATTAGCTCACCCAGAACCATATTAAAGCCATCGCTTTTCTCAAAAGTTTACTCTGTCAAGATGATAATATCTATCTAATCCCTACTATTCTCGCTTCCTATCATCGCCACTGGGATCCTGGATCAACCTTCACCGAATCCCAGTCCACCGGGTGCCATTTCTTTTGTTAACCACACCGCACACTAACTATAAGTACACAACACCCACCGTATATATTTACAGTAAGAACTCCTCTTCCTCTCTCTCCCCCTCTTCTCTCCCCCCCCCTACTCCGCTATTCGTTTATTTAGGTCGCTTATTTCGTATACCCGTATTTCTCATTCATCTTTTTAAAAAGCCCCGAGGTAGAACTTCGTCGTCATCCTTTTTGCAAAAATGAGACCGCAGGCCACGTTGAGTGGGGTTGCATTGCTGGCGCTCCTAGCATCGGGTAGTGAATCCCCCATTTGACCATCCCCAAGAGTGAATCCATACATGCTAACAGTACACTAAAGCCTCAGCAGTCCCACAGCCCTTCGGTAATGCCAACGTGAATACTAACAATCGCGATACCGACCTCAACAATGGATTTAGCAGCAGCAACCCTAATGGCTTCCTAGACAAAATGTTGGGCCGGTCCATCGCGGTCCGCCAGCCAAACAACCGACCGGATGCACAGTGGTCGGACAACAGCGGCCTCCGAAACATCACGCCCGGCCGCCCCGTAACCTGCCTCCGCAACGCAAAACAATCGCCGATGCGTGCGGATTGTGAGATGGCGCTACAAGCTCTGAACAACGCCATGATGATCTGCCCCGATAGCAGACAGGTCTGGTACTTCAGCACATGGGGCACATGCACAATGGGCACGCTACCGATGTTGGGAGACTGCAGTCAGAAAACGGCGGACGACATTGTCGAGGCTATTGGGGATATTCTGAACGCCGGTTGCAGTAATGTCGGGGGGTTTGCCGAAAGCGCTCCCGGGAGCCTCCTATACGTTAAAGTTTGGGCAAATTGTGGGCAAGGTTGCTTGGGGTTACCTGGGGATAGTCTAAACGTCAAGCCGAAGCCAGATGCTTGGGTGCTGCCGATAAGTAATCGGGGCTGGGGAATGGGAGGGGGAATGTTTGGTCCTATGTATAATATGAATGCGGGATTGTGGAGCGGTGGGAACATAGGAGGCGGGGGAGGGATGGATATGAATGGCAGGAGCCATGGTATAAATGGCGGGGGTAATATCAAGAGCGCCGGCAAGAATAACAACATCGTCAAGATTGGGGCTGGAAACAAGAACATCAGGACTGGAACGGAGAACAACATCGTCAAGACTGGGGCAGGGAATAGCGACAGTAACAACATCGGCAGTACGAATAACCCCGATGGCTGGGGTGATGTCTTTGACAACTCAGGAGTATCCAACGAACTTGGCCCAGAAGCAACTTTCACACGGAAGAAGGGCCGGACCGGTCCGAAGGTTGTGAAAGCAGGTGAAAGTATCCCATAGATTACAAAGCAGTTCTGTTTTCTTCTTTTTTAACTCTTTTTATTCCTTGCTTTATTCAATGATTTCTTTTTTTTCTCCTTTTCCATTTCTTGTAGTGTAGGTAACTTAGCATTTTGTATAGTCTCGGAATAAATTGTCCCGGTAAAATGGAGTTTTTCTTCCTAGGATTAAAGTAAGCTCTAGTCCTTGTTTGCGTGTCTACGGTGTGTTTCGGCGAGTGGAGTGTTCCTAAGCGCAGTGACTTACACTCTTACTGGGGGTCAGACATTTGATGTGGCTGTGCTCCATTCGTTGTCGAGGTACGGATTAATTGAGGTACAATACCGGTAACTTATCCCACGAATAAAAAGTCTGCTAGGCTCCTTCCTTGGCAATAAACTTGGTGAATGACAGGCAATTCCTTAGCTGTCTTGACTAGGATACCACGGACCTTAGGAAACAGTTATTGCGCCGCCAAGACGAGCACGATTCACGAGTGATCTGGGGTGAACTCCTCGTCACTTCTAGTCGCTTGGGAAGTCGTGCTAAAACTTGGAGCTTTATAGGTAAGCCAGAATGACGCCCCTACAGTATAAAGTATCCTACTACTATAGCACAGACATCTTAAGATAACCATTCATGAAGAGGCACTTCCAAGTAGCAGTCCTAGTTACATCAGGCATGACAGACCAGCAGTCCAACCAGAAACAGCGGACAGAGAACGAGTTTAAAAACAAAGCGCATCATTTTATTCCCCCTCACTTTCAGGTTTGCCCTTTTTAAGATTCCGATCCCCCTTCATGCTATCCCATATCGCCGTGGCCCCGGTAATAGTTCCACTGGTGGCCCACCCGGCTGCCGATATCAAAGGTGCAGATCCTGTCGCCGCAATGCTTTGACAAGCGGCAAACAAGCTTCCCTTCGGAACGAACCCCATAAAGCCAGACTGCCACGCTGCCGCTGCAGTACCTACACTCTCCCCCCATAGAAGTTAATGAGATTCTCTTTTTAAAACAAAGATAAAAATAAAGGTTATATCTCAGGATCAGATTTTGGGCACATACCAGCACCAACTCCAGCGCCCGTAAATCCCAAAACCCCCAAGAGCGGCGGCACCGCAAAGCCTACAAGGGATAACCCGATATTCAAAGCGAGCAGGTACGGGTGCTCCTTGGCATATTTGGTCAGGTAATCTTTCGCCATAATAGCAATGTTCTTCCTCGCCTCGGGGGAATCCGCCGCCGGGAAAGCAGTCAAAAGGTTGTATACGGATAACCAGACATCCTGGTCTGGAACGTCTGTCTCTGGGGCGAGAGCTTTGAACAATCCATCTGCGCAAAGACTTAGCGCGTCGCTGTCGATGTCAAGCTGGTCCGGCCACTCGCCGGCAAAGAGCAGTATTCGCTTTCGAGCAATTGTGTCGGAGCCAGTAGGGTGCCGCAGTTCTCCGCTAGCATCGGTGAGAGATAGTTGGAGGAGGAAGACATGGAAGAGCTCGCGGGAATCTAGAATCCGGGGGGAAGGCGCCTTGTTAGTGATTACAGATGGGATCTATTAAATCCGGAGAGATCTTAAATTCTATACTTAACTTACTTTCTTCAGTGGTCGCGTCATTGAGAATTAACTTCAAAATATCGGGCTTTTCTTGAACTTTCTCAAAGGTGAGGTCTGTCTTCTCGAGGAAGAATTGACGATATGTGCTGCGGAAATCCTCCAGGGGGTTCTGCTGGATTATCTGGAGATCTGCTTCTGCGAAGTGCATTTTTTCTCCTTTCAAATCTCACTTTCTCCTGTTTCTTTTGCGCTTGTAATAACGAAGCCTCGAACTCCTGTAGAAGGCTTTATGGTACTGGTAATGTAGTCGGTACTATGCTCAGGCTGGGTTGGCGTTGAGTTACGGGGGGAGGGTGGGCCATAGCCTTTGCCACGTAGTTGAGTGGCCGCTTAGTCACACTTTAAGGCCACCGACCACGCACCGTTGCTGCTCGAGTATTCGTTGAGAGACAAGAGGCAGCTGGGTTCAAGTACCAGCACAGTACCAGTATTCCAAAACGTGGACTGTAAATTTGATGATTTTTAAATTGCATTGCATCTACAATAACTAACGCAATTCAAAGAAAAAAAATCAGTCGCTATAGAGAAAGTAAGGGGGAATATGGCCCGGGGGTTATTTATTAGTAATTAGATTCCCCACCAATTGCGAGGTAGGATTTGAAAAGTTGCATTCCTAGTATGATAGGAGAGATAGAAATATATTATGTCAGCTAGATCTTGTATGCCGTGGATATACTGTTGTATGATATAAAGATAGTTCTTGAGGCATTAGGACCAGCCTTGGATCAAATTATGCAAAGAGTTGCTCAAAGAACAGAACAAATAGTGGCCAAGGAATCTCGCACAATTCTTCAGAATTCCAAGCATCTGTTAAGTGCAAACACAAAAACCATAGGCATGCAACTGATATCGGGCCAGAGGAATAGATAGTAGTTGCATACCGCATTATAGATATTAGGCCTTCCAGTGTCCTGGGACTTCCATTGCCTGCTTGAAGAGTCTTGATAACAAATGGAGCCACTTGCCAAACTCTAAATTTGTCCCTTGTCCTCTAAATCTGACTGTTGTCATCTAAATTTGACATTAGTTTGGTTTTGGTTAGAGAAACGAAGTGAGTGTGAGCCAAGTGTCTAAGTTAAGTTTTGTGCGAATTCTCTCATTATCTCCTACTATTGCGCTGCCCATATTTTACAATAAGAAAGGACAGCTTTTTCACTAGGTTTTTCCCACTAAGTTGAAAGGGGGAAGTTTGGGACATCTTAGCATGATTTCCAATCATCGATATTCCAGTTTTTACAGTATAATGCTCCCAGATTTTCTCAGGGGAGCAGTAAGAGCGCTAAAATAAGGCTAAAACCTTGTCTTGAGGCTGTCACTGAAAAACGGGAACCTGCAACCAGACCTGGAAAAGTAGTAGAATAGTACTTTTCTTAGTTGGAACCTCTTGTTAGGCACATTGGAAGCCCATGTATGGAATACTGGAATCCAGCGCACAGACCTCCGAAGCGCACAGACCCCTGCGCACAGACCTCAAAAATACGGCCATCATACCCCTGCGGCCCCAACGTTGGAGCACTACATTCTTTGCCGCACCAGTGGTAGTTGTACTTGCACTCAAGAATGTCTCTCCAGGGACCACTCGCAATAACACCATCTACGTCGAGGCCATCCGTCAGACCGGATGCTGTTTGCAGGATATATGAGAAGAGAACCTAGCGAAAATTATGCAAGTGGTTCAGACCAAATCGGCCGACTTCGCATAAAGTTATAGGCTTTCAAAGTTATGAGAGCTGAGGGAAACAAAAGAGTGGACGCTTAGGCGAAGTTTTCCTATGGGGAAATTAGACACTAGTACGCATAGTGGAGACCAATAGTCCCACTCAGAGTCAGTCAGTAAGGGAGAGGCAATGCGCACAATTAGCCATAGGTGCGATTTCAAGCAAGAGTCATCCCGAAACCTGATGCGCATGTAGCCTAAGAACTCATACGCATTGAATGGTCTGACGACCAAGGAGTTGGCCACTCCTTATATGACTCGGTGAAGAATGTTACAACGCTAGCACCTATTGGGCTACGAGAACTCTGCACACCTATCGTTGAGGAGAATGACACACCCTCACGATTAGATGAATAGTGTATATCTTCATAATGCTAAGCAAGTAGTCGAACAGTTGTCAGGGTTAGAGAGTGTTCGCACTTTTTAGTTAGCAGATATTAGTTAGCCCGCGAACATTCAGACGCGGAATATAAATATCGAAGTGCCTGCCTTGCTACAAGAAATCATCAAGCACCGGAGAAGAGATCTTATCAATATAAAAAGTTACCACGCTATAAACCTTTATTTTACTCGATTATCTTTTTTATATATCAAATTACTTCTCAGGAGAGCTAGTTACCCACGAGCCTTCTTTGACAAATCTCCGAAGATACCTACTCAGGCTTAGTTCGATATTATAGTCCCACTATCAGCTACCCCTAACACCTCTAATAGTTAATTCTGACTTTAGGTAGCTCTCTTAACATAAATCTAGAGCTAGCAACCTCAAAGATTATCACTATACCTGTAACAGCTTTGCTCGTATTGAACCTAAGTACATTGAGACTGGTGGTAGTCCAGATAGCACTAGGCTCAAGGAAGGCTTCATCAGCAAAAAAACAGGCTCTCTCTTGTGCCTCATATAGTAGAGTTTTACGTTTTGTTAAATTGCCTGGATCCTAACTATGATATTTAAAATCCCCTTAATTATAGTTTAAAAGACAATATTAATCTTATTTTCTGCAAAATTTGAGGTATTTTTATCAATAACTGATGGACCTTTTACATACTGAAGTTGCAAAAGGTGAGCCAATAATGTTCAACTTTGGTATGTAAAAGGTCTGTGAGTTAAAGCTAAAATTAGCTCATATTTTACAGGAACTAAGATTAGTATCTCCTCTTTAAGTGTACTGACAGGTACCATTAGGATTACCCAGGATTACACGCGATTCACGAAAGGGTAAAGCTCAATGACATGGCTCCAAAGGACTCGCAAGCATGAAACCTTTTTTTGCTGATGCTTCTAGACAGGTGAAGTGTAACGGAATCTATTATTATTACTATTATTTATTATACTGACCTTAGATATTGCCTACTTAGGGTTCTATTAGTAGTGTGTATATCTAGCCTTGTACTTTCCTTATTGTTATAGTTTCCTATTAGATAATATCTTTCTTAGTTCACTTATTACTAGCACCCTTTATTTCCTGTACCCAATTAGGATACTCTACCCTTACTACTATGTACTACTGGTTTAATACATCAGTAGAGATCTCTTATTTGTTTTGGATTCCATTACGTTTTTTGTTAGTTATATCCTGTCGCTTCTACACTCTTGTTTTATCACATAGTTATTTCGCTACTTCATATAGTGTAGCTTAGAGTTTTGCTCTTCGACAGAATACTTGATTGTGGTTTATTTGTAGTTAAAGAGTGCAAGATCCCCTGAGTATTAGAACTCTCAAGTCTGACAGAAACACTCTTCTTAATATACTACAAGTTGAACGGTCACTCTTTTAGTCCCTCCTCTTTCTGTAACGACCCTTGAGAAAGGTAGCTACAAGTGACCACCTTATATGTCCAGTAGGTATACCAAAGGGTAACCTTAGTAGGGAAGGTTCAGTGTACAAAGTATACACGGTAGACTAGACTATAAATCTAGAGGTCTACTAGCGAACATTAGCAGTTACTTGTCATAGGGTAAGACAGGATAACTCAAGTAAAGAAAGTGACCTTGTTAGACAGGGTAACCTTTCGGAGGGATTACTCTACAGGACTCAAGTGAAAAATAGGAAGGTTACACGGGTTCCCGTGGACACCTTGCGAGGGGTCGCGCAGACTTCAAGCAGGATTTTAGCAATGATAGGGTAAAGTTACCCTACCTTGGAAATCAAGTTACCCTACCTTCGGGTCCTAGTTACCCTACGTTGAGATCCTGTTACCCTACCTTGATCAGTGGAACCATACCGGGACTTTGTAAGAATATCCCCAAGGTAGTCTTGAATTAGATGTTACTAGTGTCACTGGTACCTTAAGCATACCAGATCTTGGTATGGTAACAGAAGGGGTTATGACCAGTTGGTAACTTGACTCGAGTGTCCAACACCCCCCTCTGGCCCCGATCTTAGGACTGTACGCACATGGCAAACACATAGGTAGTTGAGAAACTCCATAGAAAATCTGAGGATTGGAGGAGCTCTCACAACACCATATACGTCGTTGCCGTCCAACCGACCGGAAACTGTTCGCAGGATATATAGGGGAGGTGTGGGTGACCGCCCAAAGGGAGGTCGCCTACTTTGGTGCAATTTGATACTTGATGGGTGTAGGGAACCTTGTACTAGCCCGAGGGTAGTATGGGAGTCCAGCAGAAGGTCTATCGGGAGTTTCAGGGACAATCAAGATTGCTTCTGGAACTGACTCCATAGTGCGTCTGTGCCAACCCCATGTAGTGTACCATATCTGAGGGAAGTAATTGGACTCTAGAAGCATTAGTCTAGTCAAGGTCAAAGATAGTAAATATTGGATTGGTTCCGGGTAGCGCCCTTGGAAGCCAAAACAATAATACATCTCGCTGGGGGAGCTGAGTAGTTAATCAAATATAGTATGTGCATACAGTAGAGACAAATAACTACCAAGCTTGTATAAAGAAAATAATGCTGATGGGGCAGTGAGTCTGACCGACATATAGTCCGGGCGTTGAGAATACAGTTCGCTACTGGGATGTCATCGATCGTAAGAGGTTTTCTCTCATGCGGTTGTATTGAAGATATATTGCAGAAACTACTTCCAATTCATGGGCTTAACTATGTCTGAGCTATCCGACATCTCCAAAGGTTTATTCTGCCGGAGAGAGTGTCTAGGATAATCCTGAGCTGAGCAGGATGCTTGTGAGAGGTCAGGGTAGTGATGGGGTGTTACTTGACTCTATATCTATATCTACTACATATAAGCGAAGAACACTCTACCCTGAGAACCATCTATCCTCGAGAAGAACTTGAATTGAGTAAAGCTTTAAGGCTTAACGATATTAAGTTTTACCATTTGATTTTTTTATTTTTAAACTTTACGTTTATCTTTATTTTACTTTGAGACTTTGGTGCGGTCGCAATCTTAGGATCCATCTTCCTAGAGGGTGCCATTTATCAATAGGATAACGATACAGTTACTATACCAAAGTGCGGTATCTAACGAGACTAAGTACCGGAGGCTTAGACGAAGTTGTTGTAACAAACTTCTTACTATATCGCAACTACTTAAGTAGTTTCTAATAGTAGGTGTTTGGTAAACCTAAATGAATACTAAAGATTCTTGAAGCGAACTGAAGAAGTAACTGTTCAACCAAGTATATTGAAAACTCTGTCTGTCGAAGTCTGCCTTCTCTTAGTTCGGAGAATTGCAGGTCTTAAATACACTTGTCAGGCAATCCCGTGCCTTGTTTAAACAAATAACAATAAGGCTCCGAAAGTGGTAGCCTTGAAATTCCTTAGGTATCAAACGTAACACATGGTGAGTATCAAACGATACTCAAAACCAATCATAAAACATACTGAGTATCAAACGAGACTCGAAACCAAACATAAAACATACTAAGTATCAAAAGATACTCAAAACCAAACATAAAACATACTGAGTATCAAACGATACTCAAAACCAAACATAAAACATACTGAGTATCAAATGATACTCAAAACCAAACATAAAACATACTGAGTATCAAACGATACTCAAAACCAAACATAAAACATACTGAGTATCAAACGATACTCAAAACCAAACATAAAACCTTGTAACTCAGGTACCTGTACCGGTTACACCCCGAAAACAAAATAAAACCCTTATTTCAAAACCTAAAAACTCAAACATCATTCCTCACTATCGTAATCAGTATCCAAATGTGGTTCCCAAAACCCTTTGTCAACCGAAGGTTCAATAACATGAGATTCAAAACCATCACTAATAGGAGAAAAACAAACCGTAATATACCCGGAAAAAACAATAGGAAATTCATCTCCTGGCATGTTGTCACTCCACCATGCCTGCACCACCTCCATCGAGTTTTCTAGTCCTTCGATAGGTTCCCAAGAGTTCTCGCTTGCTGGATATCCAATCCATTTGACCAAGAATTGGTCTCGTCCATGCCTCTGCCTATGATCCAATATCGTTTCCACTTCCCATTCCTGTTCTTCGTTGATGAGGATAGGTGCTGGTTTAGCATGGGTCCTGCCTGGAAATCGTTGGTTATCGTTAGGGTGGTAGGCTTTGATGACTGAACAATGAAACCCTCCCTTCTGCCGGCGGTACATCCTCGAATCCATACTGACTGTGTAGTTCTGTGTATGTTCATCGTATTCCAATAGCATAAAGGGTCCTCGCCATCGTGGTTGTAGTTTCTTTGACCTTCCAGATTCCGTCGCAAATTGGTCT
>QOVD01009821.1:7829-19455 GCA_003521225.1 Tuber microsphaerosporum
CACAATCGTGAGTTAATCTCAAGTATCACAGCCCAGCAATTCAGCTGATCACAAGAGAACTAGAAAACGAATAATAATCAATGCTCCTTTTTTTCCTTCCACTCTCGCCTCTTCCCGCTCTTGATGGTGTATATAGATCTATTTCTTGATTATGGAAATGCCCGAGTCCTTTTTCCTTTCCTTTCTTCTCCTTTCCTTTCCCCCCCCGAACATAAACCTCGCATTTGGAAATGATATGATAAACGGAAAAAAAAAGTGGTTGACTCCGGGCCCTTTGACCTATAGGCTTCCTAACCAAGCACCGGGCAGTCGAGTCAAACATGGGGGTGTTTCGTCGAATAACTGAGTGATGAATTGTGATTGGAGGGGTATTTGTTTTAGATTTTTTTCCTCTTCCAGCTTACGTGCATTCTTCTAGCATATTACAATAAATAAAATAAAACTCCCGTGGGGGGGTGGTAAAACTACTAGCTAGCATATGATCAACAAGCCAAATTGAGGTGAGTGAGCGAGGCGAATGAACTGAGTGACACGTGCCCGTCGGGCCTGATTAAAAGACAAGACAAGCAACGACCTGACGAAAAGCAGCTGAACTGAACTGACACCGAATTGGATCGGATGGACCGGGCTCGACTGGAGAGGGAGAGAGAGAGGGAAGTTCTGATACATGCGCAGGAGCTAAGGCCAAGTTCGCTCTGCACTTCACCATCGGACGTTAGCTTACGGTGCAGTTGGCTATGATGGCGATGATGGTGATGATGGTGGTGGTGGTGGTGGGGTGTGCCAGTTTGCTCAGAGTCGATTAATTTTATCCAATAAGCCACGATCCAATAGCCGAACGGACGAACAAGGGAGCCAAGGAAGAGAAACCAACTACGATATCATACCGGTACCCTCTTTGACTTGTGATACCCACCTTAGGTTGCCTGCTTGCACAGTACCGTACGTGCATACGTGCATACAGCACCCTTTCGGATGATCTCATCCAACCTGAAAAAAGAAAGAACCCCCCCCACCCCCTCCCGAGTTCAAAATCCGAGGTTAATAATTAATTATGTATAACATTATTTTCCGAGAAAATTAAATATCAAACCAAACCAAAATTTCGACAAAATAAAAAGTATTCCAAAATATTCTATCACAACCCTAGAGAAGAACCAGCTGAATCGCAGGACTCCCCCTCCACGTATTCCCTTCAACTAACAAGTCCACCAAGGAGGAGGGGGGGAAACCAATAAATCCTCATTATTGCACTTAATACTGCCCATCTAAATGTACGATATCTATCCATCCAACCTTCAACAGCACCTCAATTCCTTCCCATCGATAGCCTGGCCTGGCCCAGCCTAGCCTTCTCCGTATTTCGCAACGGTTGCTTGTATCCACCCACCCATCCATCCATCCAGTTACAACCTGCCAGAGCTGCCGCCCTCTACAATGATCCAAGTCCACAATTAATAAATAAGTAGGCCAAAAGGGTTACCCAAATCGACAGGCGCGGGGCAAAGGCAGATCGCCTCGCCAATACATTTTTTTCCCCGAGGGCGATACGGCAGGTAAATTAAGTTAAGCTACTGTAAGTTACAATGCGTTGCGATACGATAGCGGTACGGAGATGCGCTGTGCTCTTGCGCAGGGCAGGGTAGGGGCAATGCGGGGCGGAGGGGGTGGGGGAAGTCTGTGGTCTATTGAACGGCGATTTGAAGATCCATTCCATATTTGGGGTTACAGTACCGTTATGGGCCTCTGCGATATGATATGGTAGCAGGTAGGTGTGTTTGTGGTGTAGATCGCTTACTGCGCGTCTCTCCTTTAGTACTCGAGTAGGGTGCTCGGATATGATATGGAACAGTGGAGCGGGTTTGATTGCAGTAAACGATGGCCGGTTGGTGAGGCTGGGCAGGGCGACCTGATGCGACAATCGAGTGCTGTATGGTGCAGCAAGAGAAGGTTTTCTTTTCTTTTCTTTTCTTTTCTTCCCCTTGCTTTATTTTTTGGTTAATAAACTGTATCGGGAGGGTAACTTTAGGTGCGCAAGATAGCTTCGTTGTTGGCATGGTGGTGCAAAATTTCGAATATTTTAGTTGGGTGACAAGGAAAAAGTGTGGGTCCCTTTGTGTCTGGGTGCCACGCGGGGAGGCGAGGAGGCGGAATTCCGGGAATAAGCCTTTCTGCTGGTGCTGAGGAGGAAGAAAGGGAAGAGCGGTGATTATTTTGTGCGTGTGAGCGCACGTGCAAGTTACTGTCCTTTCTGCGAAGATAGCTAAGGTTAGAGAGGGGTATGTATCTCGTGCTCCTCCAGGTTATGATATGTCTGCTCTGCGCTGGTTTTTAGCACTAATGTAGGAATGGGGATGTGAGGTTACTTGTGAGCATTGGGCTTTGGACTCCAGTACAGTATTGACGAACAGGCACCTAAACCCATTTCTGCCTTCTTTCTTGATCTCCAACCGTTGAGAAATTGCTACAAAGGAGCGGATACCGGAAAGAAAAACTGTTTTTTTCTTTTCTTTTTCTTGTCCTCATCCACTTTCGGCTGTCGTTCACAGGAATTACGGTACTCGAGCACAGCAGCGCCCCACACCGCGAATCATCATCCATTGCCGTAGCTTCTTTTCAGCACTACCGGGGCCCCGTAAGATCCAAGGTGGTCTACCGAATCGGGTACTGTACTAAACCCAATCCCAACTAATTCCCTTCTAGCAAAAGTTTCCACTGCCTGGTAGAGCAACACCCCAAACTAGGCCATGTATTCCAAATGCAGTAGCAAAGCAACCAATTCGCGTACCAAAAGCGGTTTAACCCCTCACGATACGGGAGCCCACATACAGCCCGATGACCCCGAGCATCCCTCCCTCCATCTGCCATCACTACCACAGCTTCTTCTTTCTACTTGTGCTCCGCCAGAAGCTAGCAGGCAGGTACAAAGGGCGAGTACCGGTATGCGAACGAGAGCTCTGGCAGGGCAGGGGTGAAAGAAAAGATGACCCAAGCGTCGGTTTCGAAAGCGGGAAATCCAAATCAGTGGAACTCGCCAACGGCGGGCGCAGCCAAAAATAAGTTCCAAAAAGGAAGGCACCCAACCCATCAGTCATCATCACCGCCCCTCAATCCATCCCCCTTTGTCAAGGTACATTTCTTGGTACCACAAAGCACGACCCAGAAATCTCAACCCTTCGGGGACGCCGAAGGGGGCGAATCCTTGTCCGGTTGTATATCTTTTACGCACCTTATCCCCCCGGCACGCTGAACTCTGTTTTCGAAATGCTAGAGGGAGGGAGAGGGGGCAGCGGGAGGCGGGAAGGGGGGAAGGAATGAATTTCTTGCGCTTCACTTTTTTGTTTCCTGTCCAGAGCGGAAAGGTTGTCCCTGCTTCGATTAGCGAGTTACCTTCCGAGAATCGGAACGGTCCCGAGGTCGGGCCCAACCGCACATAAGGGGGGGGGGTTGGTGGCGGCGGTGGTGGTGGTAAGGAAGCCAAAAGGAAATAAAAAACGTGGTCCAACACGTGGTTGGTGTTGCGCAGGTATCAAAGGAATCTGGTTGGAGGCGCGGGTTTGGCTGGCTGGCTTTGGTTTGTTTTTTGCTCCTAGAGATGGTTTTAGGGAACGAAGCGAAGAGGCGTTTTATTTTTTATTTTTTATTCCCTTTTTTGTGCAAAGGGGATGGCGGCGGGGGAACCCGCCCGTGCAGTAATTGCTTTGCTCGCCTTCCGCAGGATTACTATTACGGTGCTTATTACTAGAGCGCTAAGACTTTCGTTGTTACAATTATCCTTCTGCAGGAGCCTTTATAAGCAACTATATCCACACGGTATCACTTGAAAGTGAAAAAGAAAAAGATGCTTTGTGCGAAGTACAGGATGGGTGATTTATTGAAACATATAAGCACACAAACTATTAACATCTGTCAGTCTCCCGAAAAAAAGCCTTGATTGGCCGGACTTTACCGAAATAGTTCGAGAGGGGGGTTATAATACTATAATAAAAAAATAAAACGAAAAAAAAAGACCTCAAAGGTCAGAGGGATCTCCCAAGATTTTCCGTTCGGGAAGTTGTTTTTCCTCTTCTTTCCTTTTTTCACTTGATTTTTTTTCTTTTTTTCTTTTCTTTTCATTTTATCCAGATGAGATCTGTGGAACGCTCTTGGAGCGGGCTTTCCCTTGCCTATTCCCTTACCCAACCGAACTTGTTACAAGCACTCCCCCCCCTTTCTCACCTTCACCCCACGTCGTACCTGGTTCCCAACCACGGTTTTAGATTTCAAGTCGCCGAAACAAAACCCTGCGCAGAGCCTCAACAAGGAATCCAAAACATACCCAATGAGAGCCCATGGTTGACGCGACCCGCGCCCCGTCACTCGGTCGGTGCAAAATCGCACCGTCAAAAAAAGCCCATCAGCAAAACGGCTTGCCGACGTCAACCAAATGAAAAAGAAAAGAGAGGGAAAAAAAAGGAAAAAACACAAGTTCACGACCATAACCATTACCGACTCTACCATTACCGAACCCGTTCTTGATCCCCCTATCATATTCCCGTCCGGAATTGAATTGAATAAACGTAAGCGTGGAATACCGGCAACAAAAACAACAACAATAATAATAATAATAATATGAGAAGTAAAAAAAAGAAGAGAAAAAAAAAAGGGGGGGGTGCGGGGGGGCAGTCGTCATCAGATAAAAACAAGATAAACAAAAAAGTCTCGCATATGAAACTTTTGTTTATTAGCTCTTTTCGTTTTATCGGATCGAAACGAACGGAGGTTCCCAAAACCCCATGTCTCAGGCTTCCACTTTTGTTTTTTTGGACTCTTGTTTGATGCGGAAGATTCCGGTAGGGATTTTCCAATGGGGAGGGAGGGGTATTTTTGTTCGGGATGGACGTTTTTTCGTCTACTGGGCCAATGAGAAAGAGGTGGGTGTTACCAACGAGGGAATTGCCCATTTTATTTCTTTGGTCGAGTCCTTGGATTTATTGGTGAATAAAAGTGTCTGGTACTCGAGTATGTGTAAGCTGGACCCGAACGTAGGGATCAAAGGTGAATTATCTGTTGTCGGTGCGAGCGCCTGGCGCCTGCACCGAATTCGGACTCGAACGTCGTCGTAGTGCTTCGCGATGGATAGCTGTGGGGGAAATACAAGCACCAACGAGTCGCCTGAAGTAGGTCCAGAAAATGCAAGTAACAAAACAGATAAGCAATAACTGTGATATCAAGGTTATCAGTATTAATAATAATAGTAAAGAAAATCCATGATAGCAAATTGGGCTCTCTGATTAAAGGAAAAACTTTCACCCTAACTGAACATATCTTATATGTTTGCTGCCAGAATAGGAAAACATTTTGACAAACTTCACTTCTTGAATATACCTGAAGCTCCTCCTAGTAGATACCTTCAAATCATCCCCTTGCTTTAAGTTTGCTAAGGACAGCCATAATATTAGTATATTTCCCCAAACCATTCTCTACTACCAACTTAACTGTACTGTGCTGTACTCGAGTACTAGCATTATGAAGGGTTTTAAGCCCATGCCGGTATACCGGCATCCAAGTACCTATGGTGCCCTGTTTAGACTAGCGCTGGCGCTTGGGCATATTTCATTTTAAAGTCTAGGGGAAGGGAAACGAGGGGAGCGAAAAGGAAACTAACGAAGTAAGGAATGAAAGCCAAGAATATTGTAATTGACACATCAGCCCAGCTACCGTACCGTAATATCTAGCCATCCCCACCGTCGGGGGTATATATATATCGTACGGTACAGTCAATCGGTTAGTTGGCTAGTTAGCAAGAAAGTCAGTTAACTAGTTGGTTGCCCGTAGTAAGGGATGCCCTGCCTTCCTTCCTCCGTCTTGGGACTCCTGTCCTGCCCACTTGCTCGAGGCTTCCAACGAGGCGGGTGGGAATCGGGAAGATTAAAGCGAGGTATACGGAATTCCATTGTCGGGATACATATATAGTTGCTGTGAGTAGTTATAGCGGGAGTTTCGAATACCAATATCAGCAAGCCCGTATCTCGGACTGAAGTACGGAGAGCCGCGGGCGCGCGCCGGAGGAGGGGGGAAGGTCGGGCGGGGCTGACCGACAGGCTGGCTGGGCAGGGCTGGGCAGGGCTGGTTGGCTTGTTTGCGGGTGAGAATTGATTAGGCAAGGTGAGCGGTACGGTACTTTACGGTAAACGTACAGCAAAAAGTGTCTTGTGAGTTTGGTATTAGTCTTGTGATGCACAGTAATGATAATTGGCGGCTCTTTCTTTCTTATATGTCTATAATATTATCTCCATTTTCTTCACAGCGGTCCTCAATCATGTTCTATAATATTGTGTTTCGTCTCAGAGGGTGAAGGCTTCGCCGCATGTATAGTATTGGACCTCTTGTGTAAGAGGGGGGAAAAAGATCATAAAGGGCCACTCTTGATGGGTCAATGCACAGGCTTCCCAATCTATGCATGTTTTCTCTGAATGTCTCACTCTTGCGAAGTGAGACATTGCTTGCTTTTTCTTTCTCCATACCCAAGCCGAGTGCGGAGCTAGCCAGTGTCTGTGCTGAGCCACGGGGGGTAAAGTCGACGGGTTCCGCTTTTCTTTCTTTTTTTTTCACCCTCTCTCTCTTTTTCCTCGTCTGGCTGGATTTGGTCCCACTGTTCAGCTGCTTTTTGGCCTTTTTTTCTTTCCTACTCTCTTTCTCGTTCGTGTCGCCGATATTGTGTGACATGGGTTAACCATGTTCGCAATCTGATTTAGCAGAGCCAGAGCCTTTTTGCTCTGACAATCCGATACTGTACGGTACAGGTATTGCGAAGGGGTGAAAAGAACATGACCAGGCTACGATTCAGCAGGCAGATGATTATTCTGTTTATCTCTAGAGAAGCAAAGACATAATTCAATCTTGCAATACTTTGCTTGTCTTTTTTTTAGGTTCCGCCGTTTCCTTGGTATTATTGCTTCTGCTATCCCGTGGAGCAATTCGATTACCCTTGTCTTTTATAGCTTAGTTCTGCTATTATCACGCTCTCTCATGTAACCTAGCTCGTGCGTTTCAGTGTTGTCCGAAACACAGTTTGAGGATTTTATTTATTTATTTATTGACAAGTATCAGCATTAGCACTACCGCCAATAATCATTGACGTCGTCGTCACCATCATCATCGCGGTGCCTCTGTCATCGTGCTTGGCCTATTTCTAGCTGTAGAACATCGTACTGTCGGGATGATGCCCTGGAACTGGGAACTTGACTGGGACTGGAGCGATGCGCGGAGTCTCTCTAGCTATTTGGGCTAGGCCCAGATGTTCGAAATCGCTACCGGTAAATGTACTTCTCGGCGCCTGGTTTATCTCGTCAAATGGTTCCCTTCCCTTGTTCCCAGTCCGAAAATGGTAGTCGGCGATTAAGAGGTCCAGCCTTGGCACTGCCGGGTAGGGAACAGCAGCGCACCCCACGCCAGGGCACAGACATAGATCCTCCCCCTTTTGTCGATGTGAATTCCAGGCGAGACGCAGGGCCATCAAGAGGGTTGGGTTTGAGAACTCTTTTTGGGCTTTTACTTCTGGTCTAGCGTACTTTGTTAATATTGCACCACCGCTCTCCCTCTTGATTCATCTCTTGCTTTTTACCGTACCGGTACGGCACCGTATCATACTGCTTGTGGTGCTGTGCTCGAGATTTTTTGATCCTACGAGTCCGGGATTTACAGGTAATTGGACGGTACGGTTGGTTGCACCAGCGAGATTGGTTCATTGATTGATGGATGGATTTGTTGTGTGCATTGATTTTTGCGGGCTTTCGCATGATCTTTTTTTGTCCCTTCCCAAAATGATCTACCGTTGGGTTGGCAAACTACAGTAGAGCCTTTGGGTTTTTTATTTTTTATTTTTTATCTTTTATTTTTTTTTCCTGCGCAGGTCATCCTCAAGTCACATTACCTGGTTGTTCCCACTGCCCCTCGTCCCATCATTCGTTTCCTCCTTCCCCCCCTAATCCTCCCCATCTATTCTCCCCCCGCGTTTCTACCACGGTCCCTCCTTACGATTTCGGCTGACAGAAAGCACTACCGTGGTCCGCTTTCATAAAGGAAAAAAAATCCCCCCTTCACCGACCCAGCTAGGCTCGTAAAATTATAGGAACTAGTACCGTGGGATGAATAAAAATATAGACAAAAACTCCCGAAGTCTAATATCAAGGATACATTAATCAAGCTAAGGTGTGGTGGGTGTGGAGGGGATGGTGGGTGCCTGGATACCTAGGGTACACAGTACCCGACAGTGAGGATGGCCCAAGTTTTGCCCGGGTATCTTCCCTCGCATCAAGGCTGGACGACCGTTTGTGGAGAATAGTAGCGAGAACTCGCTTCGTCACTCGGGGCGGCACCTACAGGCGATAATTCCCTGACCTCAAACAAAAAAAAACCAGCACACTTATGGCTACAAACAATCGGCATTTGGGAAGGGGGGTAACGACAAATACCGATATCTTGTTTTTATTTTATTTTTTCTTTTAGTGCTTTGAGGAATCATAATAGGATTTTATATAGAAACCTACGGTATCATGGGGTTCTTATTTTCATTTCATCAGGCAACAATTTTTTGTGGCATTTGTGGGCTGTGATGCGGGAAAATAGAATTTAATTAACTGGCCCAATGGTATTGGCTGATAATTGTTTTTTTGTGCGTTGGGGAAATCTTATTGTCCAACGGAGACTCCCGGTTTCTGGACGTATGCGCAGAGTCGAGCTGGGGGAGCAGGAGATACAGTAGAGGGGAGAGTGCGAACGCGTGAACATGCGAGAGATAGGGAGTGAGTGAGTGAGTGAGTGAGGTGGGGAAAAAAAAGAAGACGCCAGATAATACAAGAGGGAAGGTCACACTCGAATTAACTCAGGATTCAAAATATTCAAGAGGACTTGAAGTGATATGATCTGGGGGTTTCTGGATCTGTGACGCCTTTGTACTCTTTTCTTTTTCTTGCTTCTTCTTGCCGTGCCGAAATCCCCCTATCAGATATCTGACAAGTACGGCCCGCCCACATTAACGGCTTTCGACTTGTCATTGAGATGGGGAGAAGAAATTGACATATATCAAACTATCGTAGACATGTCACAGCATCGCCTCCTGAGTCTCACACCATACATGTACATTGGAGAAACAAACAACCCCTCTCACTCGCATATTTGACGTATAGACGGCTGCTGAGCCATCAGGTTGGGAAGGATGGGGGGGCTAGCTGTCTATCTTGGGACTCTTTGGCGACGGGGGGCGTCGGGCGTCGACACTCGGGAATCACAAGTGTCCCTATTTAGTTTGCGGTACGCATTTTTACCTTTCCATGAACAATCCAGACGCATATATCAGGCAGAAGTAGAAAAAAGTTGTACCTCTGGAATGTCACCCTCCCCAATTCATCCAAGCTTTCAGGTTAATATACCGGTATTGCTTTTTCAAGTAGAAAAAACAAACGAGACCTGCCGGAACACATCAATATCGTATCGTAGCCTTACAGCGCCACAAGAGAATTAATCGAATAATTCAGGGTGTGTGCCTGAGCTGGCTTCTCAGCGGGTGTTCAGAGACATCGATTGAGGGCATCTGAGACATTTGTTGGCTGGGGAACGTCGGCGACCAACTCTACATGGGTGCCGATAATTGGACATGTTTCAATTGGGATGGTGGTTAAAAAACCGCTTACTTGTATGAGTGGGCTGTTCTTGTTAGACCGGTAGCGCCTGTTGCTGGGCTCACTGTAGTCGAAGGACTTTAGGTCAACACGGTATGTAGAAAGGGTCGTGCATCCTAAGGCGTCGGGGTCTTGTCTGGTTTGTAGCATCGTGGATCCTTACTGGAAGTGGGGTTACGAACGCAATCTCTGCACTGCAAGTCACTCGCAACTTTGACCTTTCGGTTCTTGCTCACCCTTGTTTGGTCGAATAGGGGGGAGCTAGCATGAAATCTACCCAGCAGTCTGGCCTCTGACAATCGACGACATGAACGAATTGGTGGTAAGGCTTGACCGGCTGGCTTTGGTTTTCTTGGTAGCCCTTCAACCTTGCTGACCCTCTTCCCCTATCGCACACCCTCCCGGTCCCTTCCTTTACTTTTATCCCCCCCCTTCTTGATCATGGACCAGTCAATCGGCAGTTGAGATCTAGACACACTGACCACTTGCCCAAGGAAACGAAACGGTTGTAGATTCAAAGGGAAGTTGAAAAAGCAATTAATTATAAGACTCCCCCATACGGTATGAACCGCCCAAACGGAACAGCGAGTTTGAGTTCGCGAAAAAATTGAAAAAGTAAAGAGAGAAAAAAATAAAAAATGATGATACTAAAAACAAGCTTGCAAGAAACAGAAGAGGCAGCGGGTGTGGCCCAACTCAATCAATCGCTTAGCACTAACAAGTAACGGGGTGAAGAGAAAAATAAAATAAAAAAGACCATTGCTCAAAAAGCCCAATCCTCGATCACCATGCCGCAAAAGCAAAAAAAAAGAGAGGAAAAAAAAGAAATTGTTGGTCTAAAGATGAATTACCAAACCCAGATCATGGGCTTGAAAGGGTCATTGGGGGGACCGGCCAGACAGGCGGTACCACTTGTGTTGGACAGCCGGCTCAACTTCGCAAACTCTTTTTTTGGTCCCTTTGCCGTACTATTCCCGCGGGGTACCTACGCATATCGTAGATGTCTCCGTAGGGCTTCCTGGCGGGACTGTACTACGCCGGGGCTCGTACGGGGAGCCATACAAGTACGGTATAGTAGCGAGGTAACAGTAAAGTGCCTTGGGCGAAGCAAATGTAACTCTATTCCATCTTTGGCAGAACCGCTAAAATACGGACCTGGTACTTGTACCCCCTCCGCTCGTGCCTGTACTCGAGTATTGTGCCGGGTGTCGGATAGCAATAATAATAACAGCAATAATAATAATAATACTAGGGGGTTTGCGCTCTCTACGAGTATCCACGGCGCGGGGAGGGAGCGGGGAGTGGGGAGGATTGGGGGTTGGTTGTTGCTATTGGCAATGATAATAATAATAATAATCCTTCTTTGAGCTATGAGAACCAGGGTTTCAGGCAGCCTGGTATTGTCACTCAATAGTGACTGAACTTTCCCACCCTCCTAGGTATAGTATTGCTTTTGTAATAGTCGCTCCTTTAACCCTATCCCGCGCGTAATAGCTACTCCCCTGTCGCAAATCACACCCGGTGATCTGGGAGGGGTCCTTGATAGCACACCTTCTGTTATCCAGATTTTGACTCTCTCTGGTATTTTATTTCGGCCAAAGCAGGATGGTTACTCCCACAGGGCCAATATCCATCCGTTTCCGGCTGTGAACGACCTTTTGCTCAACATACGGCCGACATATCTTCATCTTCATTTTATCATTTTATTATTATTTTATTTCTTCTTTCTCTCTTCACCTCTCATTTCTTTTTGTTTCCTCGCCCCTTCCCCATGTGTGGCTTCGACCACTCGGCTTCTGCATATAAACTTACACCGCTCCCATCCTGAAATTCTTGATGGCCAAGTCCTTGGGTTGAGCTGAATTCTGCACCCTCTACCATCTCGAAAGACAAGTGAACACCACATCACACAAATACACCGCGTCCGCATCCGCATCCCCACCTGTTCCCCATCATTCCCCACC
>QOVD01009821.1:19530-37389 GCA_003521225.1 Tuber microsphaerosporum
GGTGGGATTTCTCCAACAACTGACTGACCCACCGACATTTCGTACACATTACACACCCCGCATCACATTCCCCCCGATTCATCCATCCAACGCTTCAGCAACTACCAACACACGCACACAACGCAACCAATTTCCTCAATAAATTCTTGACATTTAAAACAAAGTGAATCAATCACAGCTGTTGAGGTCTCTAAAGTAGGAAAGACACATTCGTGAGACATACGCACGTCACATCTCTCACATTTACCAAAGGCAAAAAAGCAGCACAACCCCCGTCCAACCCCACACCCTTTCTTTTCTTCTCCTGTCTACAAACTACTCCCAGCGTCTGCGTAGTTCATTTTTGTTTTATTTTTCTTGAACGACGGCAGCTGGGAAATTTTTGAATCAAAATCAACGGAGACTGTTTTCCAGTTTAAGCTTCGGCACTTTGAAGGGAAAAATAGGAAGAGGGGAAAAAAAAATCACGAAGAGGGAGACGGGTTGAATTATCATACAGCCAATTTTATTTTTATTTTGATGGTTGGGTGGTGATTTTGGCTAGAAAAGAGGAAAAAAAAAGAAAGCCACCAGGACGAGGGGTACTTGAAGGAAGGAACGAACAACATCAGAAACTTTTTGGAACCCTCCGCATTCCGAGTTTGGCGACGTAGCGTAGCAGCCTGCTCCTCCTTGCTGGCTAACTGTGTCAATCTGCCTACTAGGGGATCAAGAGGTTTTTTCATACGCCAAGATAGAGAAGTGGCTTTCAGGTCGACTTTTACTTAGAAACGGGACCTGTGGATTCTTTTCGATTTTATTTTATTTTTTCTACCCATTTATATTTTACACTTTGTTGCACCAATCCGCCCAACTGGCAGCGAAGCTGTTACCGTACTGCCCTGCAGCCTTGTCTACTGTGCAAAAAGGAAACCTTGACAAGCTCTGCCAGCATTCAAAAAAGCTTCTCACACCAATTACTAGCGCTCCGGCTCAACGCCTTTTCCCCGTAAGTCCTTTTTTTCTTTTTTTTCCCTTTCTGCTTTCTTTTTCTTCTTTTCTTTTTCTCTCTTCCTTTCCCTTTCCCATGCCTGTGTTCCCTCAAAACTCTTTTCTTTCCTATGATATATCCCATCCGCCCCCCCCATCCCCATCCTATATACCCTGACTCTCCTGCCAACCCATCCACCCCCCCCTGAGTCAAGCTTCTTAACTAGTACCCGTTAGCACCCACACATTCACTTAACTTCACTCACTTGCACCCACACTAACATATATTCCCCCCCCCACCGCCAACTAGACAATCATTTAAGACGGACTTGATCTCTCTCATCATATCGCATCACTTTCGGCATCCCATACATACATACCCACATAACACATAGTACGTGCACACGCACAACGACTTCCATCATCATATAGTACATACATTCACGCTCACTACTTCACAATGATGAGCCTGCAACAACCACATCGACGAGGCCCGTGGTCCGCCCATGAAGATGCACACCTGCTGAGCCTTGTGCAGCTCCATGGGCCCCACAACTGGGTTCGAATTGCATCACTGGTAAATAGCCGGACACCCAAGCAATGCCGGGAACGCTACCACCAGAACCTGAAGCCATCCCTCAACCATGACCCGATCACACCAGAAGAGGGCGTGATGATTGAACGACTAGTCGGGGAGATGGGCAAGCGGTGGGCCGAGATTGCCCGAAGACTCCACGGCCGCAGCGATAATGCCGTGAAGAACTGGTGGAACGGCGGCATGAACAGGCGGAGGAGGATGTGCCTCCGTCAGAGGTCGCAATCCCATAACCTGGACAACATCAGCACCACCGCCACTACCACCGCAGGCATCAGCAGACACTCGGAGGACAACATGAGCCAGTTTGCTACTCCACAGTTTGTTACTCCACAGTACTCTCCAGTCGGCAGGAACCTCACTATCGACGTTAGCCGGAAACACCACCACGACAGCCCACTATCCTCACCAGCGTACACCGAGAGCTCGAGAGGGCAGACTCCCGGCTTAGTATCTGATGCTGCCAGTGCGTTCAGTGAGTCCCCGCGCATGCCGCCGTCCCCGATGAGCAGTGAGAACACGCTGCCACCGTTGCTGGATCCCCATGGTGCAGGGCCCAGGCGGACGTCGTTGCCCATCCTGCTGGTCCCCGGAGAACCTCGCATCCCAGAGTATGATAGCGGCACGCAATCATTTACTCGACGATATTCCAGTGCGAGCAGGGATTTCGAGAGACGCTCTCGAGAATTGCCTTACACAACCTCCACCAGGGTCTCCTCCTCACTCTCACATTCTGCCTCCACTCAGCACTATTCCGCGATGGATTCGAGTTACCACTACCTACGGCATAAGGTGCCGCAATACGACTCTCATCGTGATCCCGTCATGATACGTGATCCGGACTCTGCCCAGCAGGATACTAGGATGAATCTGGCTAGTATCTTGGGCTGATACCGATTTTTTAACCCTTTTTCTTTTTTTTTTTTCTCCACTTTTTTTTCCATTTTTTCCACCTCTTTCTACCAGTCCCTCGAAACGGTCGTACCGTTTTGAAAAGAAAAAAAAAAAACTTTCTAATCCCTTAATTTCCAACCACCTTTTCGACCATCTCGACGGCATTGGTATATCTCATTTACTTCAATTGGCATTTTAATCGATGGGGTTTATTTCTTTTTCTTTTCTGTCCATTTGGGAATTTTGAAAATAGGGGCACGGGGGCAGGCTGGGTATGGGTTACTTCATTTCATTGTTGGAATATTTTATAGGGATTTGGTTTATCTTTTTCTTCATTCTCATTTTCATTCTCATTGTTCTCCATTTTGCAAGCTTAACGGCCGAAAGAGCTGGGTTCATCTTTTCACATTATCAAATAGGGGTTTTTTTCTTATCACTCTTGGGCAGGCATGGACGGACGGACGGACGGACGGTGTGGGAACAATTGGGCAACTCGGAATGGATTCGAGGGATGGTCTTTTCTTCTTATTCCTCTTATTATTGTTCACCTCGAAGAGAAAGTTCATTTTCTTTTATTATTCATTATTAGGGATTAGCGGGCCATTTCTTGCTTTCATCGGTATTTGGGAAGTTCTCGGGTTTTTTATTCATTTTTTATTATTTTTTTCACTTACCATTTTTCCCCTCATATCGTCTTTCATTGCGTTTCTTTCATTTGTTTGAAGCCTTTTCTTTTATTTATCTACTAACCAACATTACTTCACTCGTAATTACTCCTTGCCTCTCTGACAAATCTTCCCTTTTCATCATCATCATCTTCTCATTCTAACAAAGCGGTATCATAAGGGTTTTTTATTTTGGCTTTTTTTTTTTCGTTCATCTTTTCTTCTCGAATAAGGGGAAAAGGTTTCTCGAAGAGAAGAAAATGGGTTTTCATTTTTTGTATTTGGGTAGTTATAGGCGTTATTTTGGATGGTGGGTGGGAAATATCTGACAGGTCGGCATGGGTTTGAAAGAGGAGGAGGGGGATAAGGGGGAGGGATGAAGTTGGCGGGAGAGAGAGAGGGCAATTGTCGTGTGTGTGTGTGTGTTAAACTGGCTAGTTAGGGGGACCTTTTACCGCTTATATCGTACCTATTATTATTATTTATTATTTATTTTGATATTACTTGTATTTGGCAGAGAGTAGTATCTGAAATCATGAGACAGGGTCCTTTTTTTTTCGCTGATTGGGTGGTTATGTCACGACGGCCATATTTTCAGGTGCTTGTTGCCAGGCGCAAGCACCATTTATCATACCGGTGCTTATCCCAGGCCATAAGTGCCCGGAAACAGGGGGGGGCGTATATTTTGTTTGGGTTCTCAAAATGCGCACAGGTTTTTTGACTTTAATCCCTGTTTTCGGGTACTAAGGGTCTGGGACGAGTACCACTTGCAGATCATAATATCAGAATTGTGAATAGGAGGGAATAGAAAGAGGGAAGGAAATTATGCTAGGGCGCCCCCACCCAGAAGTGTACTATACAGTATTATATCATACTAAGAAATCGACAAGCAAGGCATATAACTACGATAGATACACAAAGATGTATGCTGCATAATCGAAAGGTACTTGTAAAGCAGAATAGAAAGGAAAAGCACAAAAAACATGCGGAATAAGTACGGATATAATACCTGTCTTAGCACAAAATCCTTTTAGGGTTATCATATTGTACGTAGGGGAGGGGGGGTAGGTATGATGATACACAAGGAGTTCAACATTTCCAAACCCAGATCTTCCGTCAATTGAAACCTTTTACCTCGCCGTTCTACCCTCGCCTATCTAAACCTAACTACGAACGGATTCGAGAGACATGCATGGGTCAAAAGGGGGTGATAGTGTGGAGGGGGAAGGGATTGTATGGACTGATGAGAAAAGCTTTCTTAACCGGTATGTCTCTTTTTTTGATAAAAATAAAAATAAGAGCTGAACCGTCAAAAATGATGGGTCGTGACATGTACAAGTGCCATGGGTACAAGTGCTACTGTGCCTTGTAAAGTTCTCGTACGGGACAGGGTTTATTTTGCGGGTTAACCTGAATTAGCTGTTCGGAAACTTTATCCCTGGCACTTGTATGGTATGGTACTCGTATGGTACGGATTTGGTCAAATGGCTCTGGGGGCATATCTTCTTCCCCTTCCCCTTCCCCTTCCTGGCAGACCCGGTCAAACTACGGTATCCAACTAACCGGTTACAGTAGGGGAAGTTGGGAACGTTCCCAAAACCCAGTTTTATTGACAGATCCTAGTGCCCTGGCGCGTCGATCATTCTCTACTTTTTTTTTTTCCTTTTTTCCTTTTCTATTATATCTTGAAGATTTGAAGATTTTGGGAGCGGTTATTCTAGGGTTTTTGATATATACTAACCTTTTTTTTTCCCATTCTTTCTCTCTTATTTCCCCCCTTCCCTATATCGAGCTTTGCAATCCGTTCTGGGTTGCTGTCAATATATGGAAACGCATTTTGAGCACTTTGTGAGTAGATTTAGTCAACTCGTGATGCTGTTGGTTTCTCCTGAGGTTCTTTCTTTTTCTGCTCTTTTCCATGACATGCTAAATATCACTACCCCCTTTTTTCGGCTCTTAACGAACTGATGGAGTTGTTGTTTGGGGGTTTGTTTTCTTTTTTCTTCTCCTAAACAAAACGAAAAGAGCGTTTAATCCATTTTTCTCAGTGTGAAATTGGGAGCATACAATCTTCGAGACATCTCTATCTCGTGTCAGTAGATAGATAGGATTCCAGGTGTTTTGTTGGTTTTTTCACTTCTCCTCGATCCATCAGGATGCTATTGCTATCACTACGGTACTGTACTGCTGCGAGCACAAGTACTACTGCATTGCGTACGCCCTAGCTTTTCTTGCTCTCATAGCTATCGTACGGTAGCTAGTAGCTTGGCAAGTGAAGATAAAGACATGTTTGAGTCAAATGCCGTAAAGCTACGGGAGTATTTCTTTCTTTTTTCCCCACCTTTTCTTTTGTTTTTGTTCTTTTTTTGTTTTTCTACTTACTTGCGATTCCTTTTTGGGCTTGTCAAAGATTAATAATTGACTAGATAGGTTTGGTTTATGGGGGGGGAGGAGGCTGGGTGGGTTTGTATGTACGGGTACCTTACAATCCTTACCCAGAGAGCCCTTTTTGTACAGTACTTGGGCTGCCATCGGGCTTAAGTTTGTGGCCGAACCCACCGTGACTCTGCCTACCAGTGTGCCGGTGTCACTGGGCTTTGCAGCAACGTACGATATCATACATATGGGCGAATAATTAGAAGGTTAATTGTTCGGTCACACTTACCCATCATATTTTCCTTCACTCTCATGTTTTTCCCTTCTTGCCCCTCTTCCGCGTCGTGGGCGTCATTGTGGAGAGGTACAAGTACCAACTTCATATCTTCCTCCTGTGCGTCTGGGGACAATGCGTTTGGAAACGCTGTCGATTGGGGGTTTCCTTAGCCCATCGGCTCCCGTTACCAGTAGGAGTTTCAAAAAGCAAAGCATCCAACCTGAAGTGACACTTGGGTTCTCTATTTGGGAGGGTTGGTCTTTATGAGAATCTCCATAGCACATTTACAATTTAAATAATAATAGCATGAAGATAAAGGGAAAAAAAAAGAAGGAAAAAAAAAAGTAAAGCCGCTGGAGGGGTACGAGGAAAGTGAACGGCGAACTGGCAGATACCATAGCAGATCACAGATTCCCAGGAGTTTAGGAAATGATCTCCCACCCATCCCTCTCTCTCCCCCCGCCAACTGCCCGATGTTATGCAGAGGTTGGATGAACGGGATGGCGAGAAGGGGGTTGAGCAAGAGTTTCTGTCAAACAGAAATGAATAATTCTGATGCAAAGGCCAGCGCACAACACGTCCTGCTTTGTCCTGTCTCGCTCCCTTGCCCTATCCTATCCATTTACCACACGCATCCTCTTTGGGCGTAATGTGTGTGAGTGGGTGTGGATCAAAAATCAAAAAAGGACGTTATTTTTTATTTTTTTCTCAGCGGCGAGCGCTGGTGATCCTGGGGTCCTGTGGACGTGGACAACAGATCGGGGTGGGAGGGAAGGAGACCTGTCAATAGAGTTCCCGCTGCCCGTTCTTACATACTCGTCTTTGCTCTGCCCGTTCAATTGAAATTCTCCCCCTCCCCCCCGCTCCGTGGAGGGAAAAACACAGCTGAATGCTTAATATCTGCCATTAAACGATAGGCTAGGAGCTGCGCTGATGGCCGGTGCGTGCCTCCCGTCAACTCACCCCTCAGGGTGAATTCGGACTCCGCCTGCCGAAAGGGATAGTGTGCACACCGCGGAGAGAGAGTTGCCGGAGTGGAGGGGTTGAGTCTTTTCCCTTTTTTCCTTTGCGGGGATGGATGCTGGAGGATGGGCCGAACTAAGCTACGTACCTCCGAGATCCGCAAAGATTTTTTTTTTTCAAACCAGGTCTTGGTTGATTGGGCTTTGAGATCTTCGGGTCGTCAGTCAGTTTTCTTTTTTTTTCCACCTTTTTTTTTTTTCTATTGCCCTTGCTGCATTTTTTTTTGGCTCGCCAATAGTAAAGACTAGCTAGTAGAGAGGTTAGTCACTACTAACTGGGAGTACTTTTGAAGTTTGAATTGTATGTGATGTTTCCTCATGGTCTCC
Organism: Tuber microsphaerosporum; assembly: GCA_003521225.1. Lineage (NCBI taxonomy): Eukaryota > Fungi > Ascomycota > Pezizomycetes > Pezizales > Tuberaceae > Tuber > Tuber microsphaerosporum. The sequence continues at coordinate 26,656 of QOVD01009821.1, forward strand.
CTATTTGCTTTGTCGTTCACCCTCATTTCCCTTGTATGTATTTTAAGTAACCAACATTATATACCCCCCCCATGAACTATATGATGCTCGTCAGTTCAGTTCGTCTCTGACCGGCTGGGATTCCGTGGATTGCGCCAAATGGATCCACGGTTGGAGCCTCGCTGCTCGCGCTTCACCAGGTTGAAGGATAGAAATAAAAAGCGGCCCCGGGGGCCGAAACATGGATCATCGCCAGTCACCCCCCTATCTCAGGTCCCGTGCGACCATGGATCTTATTAATAAATTGCCGTCGTCAAAAAACAACCAAGGACAGATAGGGCTCGCGCTCCCGCTTTTATTATTACTATTATTATTATTTCTCCCTCTGAGCGGCAATGACCGTGCTAACCGTGGGTAAAGAGTCACTGAGGACCGTGTACAGTACCGCATTTTCAACCACAGTTGGAAAGGCCGTTCCGCACGCGCTTTCTCGCCCCTTCGCTAATGTTTTCCTTTTTTTTCTTTTTTTCCCTTTCCTTTCGCCTTCAGTGTTTTTTGCCCAGTCACCCGCAGCCGACCTCCTCACTGTCGCCCCTTTATTTTCTGCCCCCATTGTGCTACGGGGAGTGCGGGGAGGCAGTGGGTAAGGCCCGTGGACATCTTTTTTCGCATTTCATCCGCTTTTCCCCTGCATTAGTACCTCTTTTTTTGCGGAAGGTCTGACTGGCTGAACCCAGTTTCTCGGTTACAGCACTCTGTCATACCGCCAAGTTGTGCTGCTGTAAAGTGGCAGAATGGACTGAACTGTGGCTGTGCTGCAGTCTCCATTTGCGGGATCGGAGTGCTCTCTGGTGCCGGCTTTTCGATTGAGTGACATGAGATGATTCGGGAACGGGAGGGACAATGTCCATTTTTTTTCCCGCCGGATCTCCTTCTTTGCGTTGCGGTTGTGGTTGTGGGACAAGTCAAGTTAAGTCTTTCCCCTCTTCTCCGTCCACCAAGACGCAGCACCGATCGGGAGCTGCGTGCTCTATCTGACAAAGCAGGTTGGTGGCAGTTGGCAAGAAAAAGAAAAAGCCAAGATTTTTGGTACAAACTTTAAGCAGCCACTGGGCATTGCCTGCTGTAGCGGCCAAGCCAATATAACATCTTCGTGAGAATTTTCTGCCTTGAGAAGGGGCTTTTTCCTGAGACTTTAAGAGGAACACTCACGGGCGGTGAATGTAATAAATTTGAGTGCTAAGAAGCCAGATTTGTGAGAATGGTGCCACTAGTGCAGGCCACAAATTTTCTTTTTTGTCGAGGTACTAAGAATAGTAAAGAAAGGGATTAGTTGAAAAGGTGGAAAGAGGCGTCTGAAGTGGCTTTATTATTAAGCCCGTGCTATTCCATGATATGCGAGAGGCTTTATGGCACCGGTAGATGTATTATACTGTAGTTGCTGATGTTCGCTTTGAGAGATGCTCCAGGTTGGGAATCGGGCTTCGTCCCTAATGTTTCTGCTAGCGGCATCTGCCATTGAGTTCTCTCATTGAAGAATCATGGGGTGATTTTCCTCCTTGGAGATGCTCTCGTGATCAAAATAACTCAAATGCAGACTTCAGCCCTCCTATTCCTCTGGCGAAAAAGCCCATTGTGATAGTAGGATGCATAAATATATTGATACGAATGTACCCTTAGAACCAACATTTTCACCCCAGTGCTACTTCCACCGACGCATTTCGCAAGCCTCTTCATGTTGTAGACATCTTTTCGCCAGCAGTGAGGCAGTTCGCAGCCCCGCATCCATTGCGGGTACTTTCCAAAAAAAAAAAAATTGTCCGCACAATTATGGTCGTCGACATCTTCCCCTCAAGTTTGCTTCCTACACTCCGTCGTTTCGTGTGCTGGACTGCCAATAATGCTAGATGTTCACATCACCAAAAGAAGCATTGATCAGCCTTGGTAGTGTCTCGAAAGTGATGTCAGGTTCACACGATTTCTCTAGCTCTGTATTTTCAAGCTTTCAGTGGCCCTTTTTTTATTTTTTATTTTATTTTATTTTATTTTTACAAGGGTGGATGGATTGTGTTGAATGGGGATTCGTGGCCCTCATGTGCTACTCGTAATCGGCGGGGAGTTACATATGTGGTCTAGTCAAGTGTCGATTCTTGGAAAGTAGTGTGTAATAATTGATTGTCCTGGAGTCATGTGCTTGGGCAGTCATAGACAGGACTTAACCTGTTGAGCTCCTCCCTTTAGTTGTGGGAATACGTGGATCAAACTACAAGGGATCTACAAGTACAAGGCTTATTAGAGGGGCTGGTAAGACCTTTTTTTTGTTTCTGGCCTTATCGCAGCCTGGATATGCACCACCCCCACCAGTCATCACCATCACTCGATCTCGTTGCTACACCCCTGGACCTGCTTAGGTTATGTAGCTCATAGCCCTCAGTGATGAGTCTTTCATTATTCGTTTTTTAAAATCTCTTTGGTGGTGCGGTGTGGGGGTCTGGGGTGGTAGGCAGCAGTATCTTTGTTGGGGAGAAGTCCGAGGGACTAGCGCACTACCAGGACTGGATCACCATAAATATCCCCCGGCTGTCATGGGAGATTTCGGGAAAGCTTAGCTTACCTCTCTTCAAGCTTTGGGTTTCGGATTTCGTCCCCGGGTGGGAATCTGTGCTTTGAGACTGATGGGTTTCATTTTCTGTGGGTTGCTTATTGCTAGCCTAGGATTAACTAGACATAGCGCCCAGCATTTGAATCAACGGTCCCAGGTAACCTTCGGTCGATATCGTAGGGGTATTAGAACAGGCTGACAGGAATTACCCTCCTTATATGGAAATTTTGCCACTGCAACTGATCTCAAAAGTTTTAGTTTTGTTTTCCACTGGCGTCGAGGGCACGACACATCATTGGAATGGATGTGGAACGGCAGTTTTAGTGCCATTTGGGTTATATGATACCTCGAGTTTGATACTACATTACAATTAGCACCTAGCTAACCATTAATGCTCAGGCATGTTCCATCCAACCTAAATACCATGGTCTTGTATATACGGCGTGTATGTTCCTCCGACTGGATTGATGCTAGAAGCCCCAAGATAAGGTATTCCTAGCTTATAAATTGGAGATATACTGGCAAAAGTAAGGAAGCCGAGACTTTACTAATGGCAATGACTTTGGCTTAGTATTAGGTCCTTGGCACCGAATATGGATAGTTTTAAAGTTAGTCAGGGTTCTATATTAAAGATTACCCGAGCCTTCCTTCGGATGCCTGGGTTTCGTAAACAGTTTGTGATCGCAGTAGACTTCTTATGATGAGCTGCCGGGCACTGTGCTTGAAGTGAACACTCATGGGTAATCCATTTTGCTTACATAATACATCAAAAAGCTGGGCTTGGCTAAAATAGCCATCAAATATGGCTACCGGTGGATAATTCGGGAGTTTACTATCTCCACGAAATTGCTCCTATTGAAAACAGGAAATGTAGAACTAGAGAGGGATGTATTCGAATACACTCCTATAAAGCCATGTCTTCCTAAAGATGTGGTTGTGGTTGGAAGTTTTCGGAGTTTACTGTTGTCTTGGCTTTTGGTTGATTTTAAGTGCCTGGCAGGATATTTGAACTTTGCTGCGCTGGATAGTAGCTTTTATTTTGGCGCTTGACCAAAACCGAGCCGGATTGACTGGCGGATGTTGTTCAACACCGGTAGCCTATGATTACTTGTATCTGGCATAAAGTACCGCATCAGAAAATGAAATGAGAGGGTTTTTTTTTCGCCGGTTGGGTGGTTGGGTGGTTGTGTAACGATAGCTATATTTTTAGATACTTATTGCCAGATGAATTTACAAACAGATGAATAAGGCCCTGTTTGGCATGCCGAAGAAAAATGGCATTGTTCGGGCTTTTATGGCTCTTTTGTTGCAAGTGAAATGTTCTAAAATTGCACTTTTTGATTATTGCTTGACTTGCAGGCCCCCCGCTCGATTCCTCTTCTGATCACAGCTGTCAGCAAGGTAGCTGCTATGTGGATATGGCCTTTTTTTGTGCTCTTTGGGCAACGAAATTCGAGCTTTAGCAAATATTGAATCCGCAAAAAAATGGGGTTTTTTTTCTTTTTTAGGCGCCAAACAGGGTTCAAGCGATTGATCGACGACAGCTCTCTTCTGGTAGCTTAACCTTGTTGCGCGCTGTGCAGCTCCTGGGACTGGATATTACATAAGCACCCGTCGCCTCCCATCAATCAACTTAGGACTCTTTCGTTGTCAGCCTGCCTCTCCATAATTCTACGCGAGAGTTTCGCGGTGTCTAGACCCCAGACTTCAACTCCGGGCCCTGTGAACTCAACCTCAAGGTTTGTCCTCTTCGTCCTCATCACCATTGTCACCACATCTCTCTCTTTCTTTGCTACATCATCTTGCTTTCGAAATATAATTGCACAACCTGCCCCCAATTCTCTTCTGCGTAAAAAAAAAAAAACTACGGCGGCCTTGTTTTTTTATCTGCTTTTCATTAATATTTCTTTTACCTCCTTTGGTTGCCTCTTCGATTCTACCCTCTTTCGATCCCTTGCTTCCTGCGATTCCCCATTTTGAACTCATACTCCTCTCATCGCAATGAATACCGGTGGAGAGGAACAACGGTAAGTCTCCCTTGCCACTCCTTTCCGCTTTTTATTCCTCTGAACCGTCTCTGTTCACCCCTCCTCCGCCCTAAAAGATCTATCAAGTATCGGCCCCGCTATGGCGGTTAGAAGGGATTGAAATGCACAGGGTGGGCATTGTCCACCGCTGCCGCACATATACATATATTTTCATCCACCCCCTTCTTCCCATCACTTGTTTGCCGACATATTCGCACCTGCTTGAAAGGTAGAATTTTAGCGAGAGAGACCAGCACTAATGCATGGCTTCCCCCCTCCGGTTCCAAACAGTTGGCGCCATCAACGCACGCAGCAGCAATCTACGCAGCAACGATCACAAGGCGGAGGCGGGCAACGTCGGAATGTCGGTGGAAACTCTGGCAGTAATGGGAGTAATGCCTGGCAGAACTCAAATCAGCAACATATGCCGCCTGTATATGCGGAAGCTCATGTTCCTGTGAGGGGATTTAACGGCAAAGAAGTTGAGGATTTCTTGAGTCGTGGTACGTCTTTTTATTTTGTTTATTCTGGAAGGGGCAGAGCTTCGTCCCATGTTTTCTTCTTTCTCCTTTCCCTTCTCTTTTTCTTGCCCTTTTTATTTTTGTTTTGCCTAGAAGAGGAGCGCAATCTTTGGTTTGGGGTTTTTGTCGTTTATGTCACTTCGCTCCTTTGGGATCTTTTTCCAAGAGTAGTTTGGAGTCATGTACTCCCTCAATAGCATGTTACCCGCGCCTCCCCCCTCCACCTTTCTACCCCGATGCGGGAGGTGCTTCGAATCCCCTCATTCCATGTCAAAACTGTTACCGGAGCGGAAGATTGTGCCGGATCATTCTTTGTGCTTCTTGTCGACCTGCGCAACAGCAGTTATTGTGTTACTTGCGCGTTTATTTACTCTTTTCTGAATTCTGTATCACACGCCTTCGAAGAGAAGGGCCTGATTTCTATCATGGGATTTATCCTATGTATTGGAGAAAGGGTGGAACAAAAAGCTTCAGGGGATCCGGGAAATGTTGTGCTATTATATACTGCCTGTGGCTGGCGACTTTCTCCTTATCCGTTCACTATACCCCAGCAATCTAGCGAGGTGCTGCGGTACGAGGAACCAATAATGAGGGATGGTAACATCCAATTATCGACGGAGGCTCCCCTCTAAGCTTGTTTTTGTGTTGGGGATACCTTTCAATGTTCCATCTGTCTTCTGTCCTGTCCACCTGTTCTAGGGTCTATCACTTTGATAAACGTTTTTCCCTTGGTTGATGGATTAGGGGTTTATTTGTGTTGGGCATTTGGCTGATGTTTTATACCTATGTTTTAGCTTACGAGAAGGAAGTACTCGCTGCAAAACAGAGTGGTGATCAAGGTATGTTTTCGTATTTTACACCAATTGCATTCGTCCTTTATTTTTTCCCCTTCAGGTTTTGCCGCTAGGTTTTACCTGGCTTTAAAATCCTCATCGCTGGGCACTTTCCGTCCCATTCCGGAAGGATGCAGAGGAAAGAGAAAAACGGTTTTCTGCTTGCACCAGTAACCGGACTTGCGGGTTCCATGCCGTTTGGTTTTGGTCATCCCGTGCTACTTTACCCTTCTTCCATCAGATTTATACTTTTTTTCTTCATTTATTTATTTCAAACCCCCGTGCACTTTTTATGCATGAGCGAATTCATCGGGTCGTACTCATTGGCGATGTTTTGGAAGCTGACAATTGAATGACAACTGGTGACAGGTCAGAAGCCTATCATCTACAAATCGGACAAGGGCTGGTCCACTCCTAAGAGCAGTGGAGCTTGGGGCCCGAAAAGTTCGTATACCCGGCTATCGCATTTTCTTCTTCCAGGGATAGGTACTATGGGGGGTAGTGGACACGAGGCTGACTTGGACTAGCAAACGCTATGGCATCCGGTTCGAATTTTGTTAGCCAGCTCAAGAGAGGTCAGGCGGCATTGCAGCAAGGCTCCGGTAAAGAATAGAAAACTCATTGTACAGCGCAGTGGATGGGAAACGGTCTTGCGTTTAGTATCTGTAAGTTTGTGTGTGGGAGGGTGATTTGGTGAAAATTTGTGTGTTGTGGGTAGTGCAAATGTCCATGTGCGAACGGTGTCTAACAAACTTCCTTTTCATGTCTGGGGTAGCAAGCAAGCAAGCAAACAAACAATCTCAAACATCGTGATGGTGGCTTTGTAATTTCTGTACAGTACTTGGAAATGAGTGGTTTTTTTTTTTTTCGTCACAAAATCATATCACAAACGGTATTATATCGGTACTTGGAGAGAGGAAGATGGTTATTGGGAGGGGGAGCTGCATCATGGAGTTTGATGATCCTGCACGAATATGAATAGGCAGGTTCGCTAACTGATACCACCCAAGGATGATCAAGCGGTTTACCCGTAGTAACTCGATCGAACAAGGGAACCTCAATGACTTAAATCACTTAAAGCGGGTTATATGATCACCGGTGTCGGGTTGCTCCTTCCTTTCTCCCTCCATCTCTCCGGGTGCTCCATGGCGAGTCGTAGCACAAGGCAGCACCTGTTCGGGTCTATAAAGATCGGGAAAACACAACCCTTGTCTTCGTAGAGATTTGTAGAGTATCGGCGGAAATAAGCTTCCGATTTTTCCTGACGCACCCAAGCACCCGCCCGGCGCGGTACCGCACTCACCCGGTATAGTAGCCTGGTTATATCCTGGACAGTACTGTGGTACCGGTACAGTACGGTACGGCACACTTAGTCCATTCCACCAACTATATAGCAATAGCAGGAACAAGCCGCCAGGAACAAGCCGCCAGGAACAAGCCGCCAGGAAAAAAATAATAATCTTGAACCTCGCGGCTCTTCCTTTTTTATTTATAGGGGCCAATGATCCGAGAGGCTAAGGAAGAAAGCATAATAACCTATGAATAGGAGGCTATTTTTTCTCATTGCGGTAGAGTAGAGTTGTGATATGCCTGTGTGCACTGTACTGTACAGTACAGTACAGTACCGGTACTAGTACTTTGTGGATAACGGGACAGCATCGTACCAAGAAAAAAACCCCACAACCAAGCAAGTATGATAATTTACATACACGTACAAGCACGGTACTAATTTACAACTGCGCGGCTATGGTGCGCTACGATACCGGTGACGGTATTTCGTGTATCACATAGCTAGCAATGGTAAGCGAGCCTCCTCCTCATCAGCATCGTGTACTGCCGGGAAAATCTAATTCCGATGCCCCATATTCCCACTTCGGTATATTATACGTGTGCCGAGGAACCCGTTCTTTTTTTTTTTCTTATTTGATATGGTATGATAGCTGTGCCCTGTCTCCTGGTTTTGGGTCGGGTTAGTTGGTAGGCTTGGTCTGCGGTAGGTCTACGGTACCCATCGGTTTCCGGACCGTGAATGCTTTCTGGATGGGGTGAGGTACCTATGGCACAGTTTAAGTGGTTTGGTTTAGTCAAAGTTTGGTGGCGGAGGGCAGTGCCGGTATGCCAAGCGAGGTACCAACGGGGGAAGGAAGGGGGAGGAAGTGCCAGTGTGATGGTGGTACGAGAGTGGTTGACTGATGGCAGTTGGGCGGTCGGTTGGGTTCAGGTTATACAAAAGTGCCTTGTGGCGGGCTGGCTGACTGGCTGACTGGCTTGCGGTGGAATTAGAATTGGATGGCGTCGGGGAAAGTGGGTCTTTGATAGAGGATTCTTTACCGTATTGGTGTCGCAGGGGGAAGTACGCTGTGCACAGGCACGGAATCGGTAGTGGATTTGGTGATTGGTCATGACATTTCTTATTTGTCAATTTAGTAGGGGGTTTTTGGTGTTTTGGTAGGTCAGGCACAGCACAAGTGCCTTACCGTACTGGGCTCACATGCGAACAGATAGTACCGCTAGGGTCCGCGACGAAGAAATCTTCCTCCTCCACCGTCCACGATATCTATCGATCTGGCAAACAAACAAACAACTGTCTGTATACCATATGCACTTCCTTACACCACTTGCTGTCGAGCCCATTCCCCCTTCCTTCCCATCCCTTCCCATCCCTCCCCTTCCCATCCAATCATAATCCCTCCCCTTTCTGGGATCAAGTACCGACACATGCAAGTAACCGACAAATCCCTTTCCACGGGAATCTATCTTACCACCCCCACCCACCTTACCCACCACCAGGCCTCCTCCACCTCCTCCTCCTCTCCTACTCCCAAAAAGATACAAACGACCAGGGTCACCAAGTCAATTACAATGTCTCAAAGAAAAGAGGAAAAAAAAAATTCGAAAAAATACACCTTTGACGCATGTATCATAGTGTTTTCCTCTCCTTTTCCCTTTCCATACCTCCCTTTCCTATCGTAGCCTGGATTCCCTCCTAGGATATTTGACTTGCTGTACAAGTACTTTAATCAAGTGCTTACAAGACAAGCAAAAAGTATTAATAGCAACTATGATACCCCCTCAACTCCCATCCCCAAAACCCACCCACTCAGCGTTCATTCAGCTGAAGAAAGTGCCACCACTACCAGCACCACCACCACCAGCCCAGCCCAGCCCAATCCAGTCCAGCCAGCCAGCCCGCCCAGTTCCAGCCAGCCAATGGAGAAGGGAAAAATAAATAAATAAATAATAATTCTAACAGCAAGAGCGAAAGAAAAAAACGGATAGGATAATCTGCATATATATCTTGGTAACACGAAAGAACGCCGCCTATGCTGAATGCGGTGGGTCTGTGTATCGGTAGTTCCTTTCTTTTTTTTTGACTTTCTTTTTTTCTTTTTTCTTCTTCTTTTTTCTTTTTTTTCCTCTCCTTCTGTGGATAGTACTCGTACTTTGCTTTGCTTTGCTTTGCTGTGCTGTGCTGTGCTGTGCTGGAGTGAACTTGTGCTTTGTATTAATAGGTTGTGGAACGGTTCCTTGTTTTTTTGTTTTTTTTTGCAAAGGGTTCCGGGTATGTATGGTAGGTGCTGTGCTGCGCTGTACCGGTAGGCACCGGTAGGTTGGCTGGCTGGGATTATGTATGATCTGGTACTTGTTGGGCGAATGTCGAGTGAGGAGTTGTGATGATGGGTGTGTTTACCATTGTAGGTAATTTAGGTAGGTAGGTATGCTGAGTAGGCAGGCGGGTATCTTGGGTGAATGGCAATATGTGATGGCGTTGAGTTTGTGGGGTTGGTAGATAATTGGTGTTTGTTTGGTTTGGTTTTTGTTTGCTCAATTTCTTTTGATTTGATTGATGTGTGGGGAGAGGGTTTGGGAATCTGGTCCAGGTTTTATCGTACGGTATTGTATGGGGGTGGAGGGGTGTTTCTGAGTTTTTTGCTCCTGTCTTACTAGTTAGCGTAACTTCCCTTTCCTGTATTTTGTCTTGTCTTGTCTTGTCTTAGGTGGAAGCATGTGGGGCGGCTGTTGATCTTCTCCAGCTGGAATCGTTTGAGACATTCTAATGTAACACTCCTCTCTCGCTCTCTTCCAATGGAAAAGGGTCGGAATCGGTTACCGGTATGATAAAAGGTTTCGGAGATCCCGCTATGGGGTTATAAAATTGTGGAGAGGGCGTTTTGCCCTACCGCTGCTCCTCTATCGTACTTGACCGGCCAGCAACGGGTGAGTGGGTGGGTGGGTGATGACCTGTGTAAGAGTAAGAGTGGGAGGCAATTGTGGAGCTGGGAAGTAGATATCTGGCTGCGGGCAAGTAAGTACCCGGACGGAAAGGGAAGTAAGGTAAGTTAGGTGGTGGTGACTTAGTGGTGGTGGGGAATTTTCATATTTTTTCCTTTTTTTCCCTCTCCTTTCAGTTTAGTTTTTCTGTGGTGGTAAGAAAATGATGAGTGGAAGAGGGATAAAAGCGAAAGATTTCGTTCTTTCCTCCCCTCATATCCCTTCCGAGTATGGGTGTTGTAGTGGGGAGTCTATAAGTTACGGCATCTCTTAATAGGGAAAAATAATTATCGATAAGGTAATTCCTTTGGGTTTTTCGTGATGCGCAGCATCTTACCCTATCAAATTCCTACATATTACCCTTTTCGAAGATACGCACGGCCAAAATGAGAGAATAAGGAAAAGAAAAGGTCATGGTTTTTCCGATATAACGACTTGTTTTTTTTTTTTCCTTTTCTAAAGAAAATATTTTAACTCATGAGTGACATAAATCCGTCCCC